>QVNX01005809.1:0-137982 GCA_014825495.1 Pseudomyrmex sp. PSW-54 | reverse complement strand
GTCATATTGAACGAAAAAAGAAGATCCTTTAAATAACGACGTTGCAGATGAATCAATTCTTGCACAATGAGAACGCGACAAAAAAAAAATTATTTTCGTTTCGACGATATGAATCGCGACGCTTTCTAAAATATCTTCTAAAATTTATAAAAATAAGATGAAGCGCCTTCGTTTCCTGTGTGTTATTTTATAAAACATTCACACACAGCAAAAGAAAGTGTATTATTAAAAAATGATGTATCATTGCTTCTTTTATATCCACGCAATAACGTAAGAATTTTGTTATTATTATTATCATCTGTTTTTCCACAACTTGAAAAGTTTATGTAATATAAATATTGCTATATAATTGCTTTTTCAATATTAAATTTTTCGCTTAATGTGTAGCGCATGTGTTTATTAAAAATGCACTTATTCCTCAACTTGTGCTTTCAATTCCGACATTAATATTCCCATCGGCGTTATTGAGTCGTGAGGCTGAGCAAAACTCGATTTTTCACTTCGTCGATAAAATATGAACGATGAAAATTGAAAGTAGGATGGAAGTTTATTTGAAGAATCAACACTCAACTTCACGATCAGATCGAAAGTGGATTTTAGATCCGAAAAATATAGAATAGTTCGTTAAAGACAGTATATTACTCTTTGATGCGTGAATGTTATAAGAATTATTTTTTTTTCGCGCATACAAACCTGTTTAAATAAATCCTGGTTTCACAAAAACCTTTAATTACTTTCCTTAATCAGGTATTTTTTTCAAAATGAGCGCGACAGAATTGTTATATAAGACATCCGGGTGAAAAATTAAAATTCTAAATTAAAATTCTGTACTGTTTTTAGTTGTGTGTAACGTTGTAATAACAGTTGGCGCAAGTTTTGTGCAAACTTTGTAATTTTCGATGATACAAACCCTCGGTTTAATTATTCTGAAACATAAATTATTACGGCACACGCGTATATACGCGATGTTTCGTGTCTTCATAAGAAAATTAACTCCGCATGAAAACAGCTCTTAATTACATTGTGATATTTCTAATTTTGAATCTGACAAGAACAGGACCGTCGCAAGTGCCGACTGTGAGAAAATTAACGCTGCATAGAAGCACAGTTCTTAATTGCATTGCAATGTTCGCGAAACAAACTCGACAAAATAGAGAATCATCGAAATTTATCGATATGAACGGTTTGCGTAAGTTATGTGACAACGTGAAAACGGAGAGCAATGCGTTATGGAAGGATTGTTACAATAATCAAACGGGAAATCGTCGAAATTAGTTTGGCAAGGAACTTGCTACAATCGATATGTCCGGATATTACCCAGAAAGCTGGTGATAATCTCCGTCCCCGTCTCTAACAATATCGATAATTAGTACGTTCCATTAGGAAATGGTGTATCGCAATCGATCTTCGTGTATCTTGTTGCAGATCTGCTGGTCGGCCTAATAACCGTATTGACGGACATTGTTTGGAAAGCGACGGTCACGTGGTACGCGGGCAACATAGCGTGCAAGCTGATAAGATTTATGCAGGTCTTGGTAACTTACAGCTCGACCTACGTCCTCGTGGCTCTGTCAATCGACAGATACGACGCCATTACCCGTCCGATGAACTTCTCCGGCAGCTGTGAGTACATTAGCGCGTATTATGATCTGAGGAGTCTTTAATATTAAATCCTCTCGCAAAGCGGCAAACCTCGAGCCAAGCAGGTCTCATTAATTCAGTTGAAATTGCACGATATATACAGAATGACTCGACCCGTGAATGACGCCTGACCTCACAGACAAAAGGCTACTTTAATATTCTCTCTCTCTCTCTCACTCCATTCCGCATGAAAATCTTTAACTGCCATTAAAAAAAAAAACAAAAAAAAAAAAAAAAAAAAAAACAAAACAAAACCAATATATACACTCTCCATAAAACAAATATATAAACTAGAAAAAATACAGTTAAAGAAAGACAACATGTCACATTTAGGTTCAATTTGCAATTACTCCTTCTCTAATAAAATCAGAGTTTTTTGACACATTCGATTTATTTTTTTATTTATTTTTTTGTTTACTCTTTAATTAGACACGCTAAATGATAAATAATTTTTTACCAAAAATAGAACTTGTGGTATAATAATTCCCAAATCGTTCCCAATAATTTAGTCAGAAAATTAAATATATAAATTATATTGAGTAAAAGAAAAGAAAAAAGAGTAAAATAGATTATCACTTTGCGTCAATTTAATCACAGTTGAATGAGACAGCAGTTATTTTTAATTTGATACTTGTCAGGTAATTTGATCTCAACGGACTGACGGCAGGTCAACAATGTAGTTAAACACGTCAAAGGCTAGCTTGCTGTATCTGTTAGTCGCCCCTAAATGAGAACCAGCACGGTAAAGTGCGTTCTCGCGTTTGTAGCAATTGAGAGACAGCGTGCGTGAATCTGTTGAAGAGGATCTACTTTTATTTGAATTTCTTCAGTTGACGTATCTTTGCGTCTCGTGAAATTGCTTCGCTCTTTCTGCCGGACATGACACGGTATTTTGATTTCTTTTCTATTTCTATTAAAGAACTTTCATAGAATAAAATTTTCGCAGTAGCGAAAAATTCAATATCTGCTGCTTTTGCGAAATATCGCAGCGAGTGCCAACACAGTCAGTCTAGCGATTCACGCAATAACTTCGTTGTGCTCTGTCACAAAGTTAATTGACTGCTTTGACGTCGCGATTGTGAATGTCTTGTCTCTCTCTCTCTTTCTTACTTTTTTCTTTTTTCGACGGTCTTCTCTTTTGTTTTTGCCGAGAACCTTTTTTTTTGCGACAAAATAAAGAATGGAAAAAAGATAGCGTGTCGCTGTTCTTTTGTATCTTTCCGGTCTTTTATATCGTTTATCACGCGGAGGTATCTCACGGATCGTTGCGGTGCGTATCGCGCATCCGAATAAAATTTATCTTCTGCTTTCTATCGACTTTTGGCTCGTCGATAGAAGCTGAAATTACTATGGAAGCTGCCTTCCAATCACATTCAACTATCGCTCGATACTTCATCACCACAGGGAATTAATGCAAATAAATTATTTTGTGCCATTAGCCAAATCTTTGATATTACAAAACCGAAGCAGATTGAATCCGATTCTTGTTTTTTAGTAGAAAATGATTGAAATCGCGTTCTGCGAGTCAAAAAGAAATAAACGCGCGTTTACGCGTATTTAATGATTAATGATTAACAGAAAAGTACACACAAGACGAGGATTTTTAACACTACGATATGAAGACAAACAAAGAAGGAGAAAGGATTAGTGTGTCTGTGAGAATAAATAAACAATTTAACAATAAATTGTTCAAACGTCTAAATTTAAATTTTGATCGTTTATATTGATTGTCTTCAGTCTGATTATTAGTCGTTAAAAGAAAACTTGAATTGTTCTAGTCATTATCTTGTCAAAATTAAAATATCTTGTTAATGATTAATAAACAAAGAGGAACTGAAAAAAGAAAATATAAATGATCGAAACGTCTATTATTATAAACGATTATTTATTCATTCCCACGCAGCTTCACGCTCCTTTTTGTGTCTTTGTTATTTCGATTTCAATTTAAGAGAGCGCAATTACTGCGCTTTTATCCTTATTTAACATATTTAAATAAAATATCGAGTTAATCTATTTTTATGACATCTCTATTGTTATGCTTTTTTTATACGCGTCAAAATTAATTGTCGTAATCGCGACAGCAGCAAGATTAATAGACTCGTGATAATAGACCAACAATTACATGCGTATAATATCTTTCTTTTAGGTTAATCTGAAGCTGTAAAACTTATTGAGCTTTTATACGATTTTACGATTTCTGCGTCACGAGAAAGTTTTATCATGTTTCCTTTCTCTTGTTTTTTTCCGAAACATCTAGCTGTCGTAAAAACTTGATATCACGATAAATATCACATTTCTTTTATGCGTATGTCGCAAACTTTTTGCTTGCGTCCATTTTATTTGAGAAAATACATGTTCGCGTTCAAACTCGAACTCAAAAAAAAAAAAAAACACTGTCGCTTTAGTCAGATATTTCTTATTTGCCTATTATTTCACTCGTTTACGTGACAATTTTTATTACTTGATCGTATGTGAGAAAAAAAAGAATAGAAATATATCTATTGAGCGACAAATCGATTTTAATTGCAGGGTGGAGAGCTCGAGCTCTGGTAATAACGGCTTGGGCTCTGTCGGCATTATTCAGCGCTCCAATTATATTTCTGTACGAGGAAACCCGAATACAGGTACACGCATGTTTGAATGGAGAAACTGAAAAACTGAATATTGACATGAAGCTTCATTAAAGCGATAATCTTTTCTTTAGTCTCGAACATTTTCACTTACTTCAATTTTAAATTGTTTAAAAAATGTATTGCCTTACTGTTCGAATATCGTTTCCGAGATCTCATGGAGAAAATAAAACTGCATACGTACGACACGCGTTAGAACGATATTATATATATAAATGTTTCTCTGTTTCTTTTAAAAAAATCCTATTTACAGTCAGATTACGAAAAATTTAAGCATTGCTCATAGATCGTTTTCTTAGGGTACAACGCAGTGCTGGATCGAGTTGGGCTCGCCGATCCAGTGGAAAATCTACATGACACTGGTGAGTATCAGCCTCTTTATAGCACCCACGCTGATAATAGGAGGCTGTTACACGGTCATCGTGATCACGATTTGGTCACAAGGATCCGCGCTACGTCAGGGACCCACGAGAGACACTCGGAGAGCATCGTCGAGAGGTCTGATTCCCAGAGCGAAAATCAAAACCGTCAAAATGACTTTAGTCATAGTGTTCGGTAAGGCGCTTAGCAGTTAGAAGTTTTGCTGATACAAATGTGGTTTTTTTGAAGTTACGGTGTAATTCCAATTGAAACATTCACGCGCATAAAACTCACACGTGGAACTTTAATATATTTATATTACACAAAGTAATTTTAATTTCTATCTAGGAGAAACATTCTTTTCAAAAAAAGTGAATTTTACAATTATAATTGGAGATTAAGTTTAAATTTTGCAACCGTTTTGCAACGAGTTTGGTTTTGTTTTGATCACTTTCTCGCCACTATGTCAAAGAGCTTTTAGAAATCTCAAGTAAACAACGTGTATTTGTTTTGCTTTATGTTACTTTTTTATCTTTAACATGGTATGCGAATACTACGAACGGCGATAAGGGAAATATCACGACGACGGTCAAGTTTACTCTGCAACAAGAAAAAGTAATAACTTCCTATCGTAGATTCCTCCTACGTCTTTGATATGGGATCGGTGAACCGTTTTATTTGCGCGACGTAAAAGACACACCACAAGGAGATAAGCGGGTACGCGCGCTTGCTACTCGATCCTCCTATACGAAGACAAAAGATAGAAGAAGAGGGTTGCGGGTATATATAGGGTGTAGTTGGAAAAAAAAAAGAATGCAATAAACCGAATGTAATTGAATATAAATTATAGATAAAGACTTGGGAAACTTATTTACTCGGTTGTTTTACAAACGATAAATCTTTGGTTTCAATAATTTATCAGTTGTATATAGGTAATTAGAAAGATTTGACGCGACAATAAACTGCTACTACATGACAGAAATACATTTCACAAATCCTTGCTTCTTTTTTTAATTAACGGTTTTTTTTTGGAAGAGACTCACGAAAAGTGGTTCGTCGTGAATTGATTAATTTAAGACATTGAAATACACATATATAATTTTTATATTTCCAACATAATAAAAAATGTTAAAAAAGATAAAAAATATATTAAAAAATTTCTACGTCTAAATCTATAAATTTGAAACAATCGCGGTTTTCCTACAACAGCCGTCACAATCTGATTTATATCGATGACGTTTTGACAGTCACGGTGTAGAACGTTTACATGACTTTCCCGAAGTAGCTCGTTCAAGACGACAATGTCGTCTTCTTACGTACACGAAAAATCGCCCGAGCTAATCAGATTCGCTTCCGACAATTGGCTAAGGCGAATTTTCTTCTGTTTTTTTTTAGCTGACGACAACGTAACGACTTGATAGAAAGATCGATCGAATTCTTCCCTTCGTATATTTTCCAAAACCCAGAAATCTATGGAATTTCCCATAACGGCAAAAAGCACGAAGAAGTAAAGGAGGTTACGTATGCAGCATAAATCTTGCGTGTAACGAATGCTCCGGGAACGTAATCTTGTTTCGTGATTTGAAATTACCATGCGCATAATGTATCACGCGTATTGCAGTCGCGCTTGTTGATGACGCGTTGCTTTTCGTGCTCCGAAAAGCTCATAAATTTCCGTATATCGACAAATGTTTCTATACATTATGAATATTTTCCATTTGCATGTATATTAAAAGTCAAAAAAAATTTAATGTAAAAAAGTACGCGTAGTTTTTACGAACACTAATATACGTGTGTAAACTTATATATATTGCGATTAATTGTTAATTGAACGTATATTATTGTTGATTGCAAGACAAATAACAATATTTCTGAAAATAATGTATTAATTAATTTCATAAATTTTGTGGAGAATTTTATAATAAATAATTACGTAAGTTTAGGAAATTGTTATTATCAATTTTAATTTCTCTTCAAAGCTATAATTGTGCGTTTAAAATGTTTATGAGGTCAATTTAGAAAACCTCAATTTTAATCTAAACTTTTTAACAACATAAAAAACATAAAAAACATAAAAAATATTTGTTAATAAGTTAAATCATCAATTTTACTTTGACATCAAAACTTACTTTGACATTTACGAATTTTTTTATAAACCTTCGCTGTTTTTCTTTTCATTTTAATATAAAGTGCTGGAGCAACTTAACGTATGTGCGTGCTGCATTTATACGCCAACAATATCTTCGTTCTTGAAACAAGAACAGACACATTTATCCGTCATTTGTAAAAGAGAACGCGTACAATGCAGTCGTTCATTGCATCTCTTCGAGATGTTTATACGTTCCGATCGGTCATTAGAGCGTTGCACGCTCATTGCGAATAACGAATCAAGCTTACTGCCGAATTAATGGGGTTTTGTTTGTGAAATCACCGATCACTCTGCTGTAGAAGAGGCTGTAATATTGTTTCTACATTCATTTCGCGTGATAAGATTGTTTTAAAAAATGCTGATGCGCTAGATTTTTTTTTCATTTTACATGTCCTGTCTATTTGGCAATTTATAAAAAAGCGTATTTGAACGTGTTCTTTCATATTACTTTATCGACATGACTGTTGCGACTCTTTTTCCCGATAGAATAACTTCCGTCTTACTTTTCGGAATCGCTTCCTCAAGTTTGTCCATTAGACCGCAGATGCGGCCTGTGTTCCCGAAATTACACACATTGGCGGATTCCATTATTGCATTTTCGTTGTTTTATATTTACTGTTCCCTAATGGATCAGCAATATCATTTGAGAAACGGAAGAGTATTTTCTTAGTAAATGTTGTTCGTAAACGAGAAACGGATTAGTCGCGAAAGCAGTTTAAGATGCGTTGTATTGTCTTTTTTAAACGTGAAAACAGAACAGCTGATCGTCGTGCGTCAGATGTTCTGCCATTTTTCGCGTTTCACGACTGATACTTTCTTGCTCGTAGTTTTTCCAATATCGGCAATTTTATCGCAATAGCTCTTAACTTATATTTTTATAGTCGCGTGGATTTATTTGAAAGTTGAAAAAGAACCATCAGTTCTGAATAATATCTGTCAGTATACGCATTTTGCAAAGCTGATTCTTTTTCGTTAGAGATAAAGCTGCAATGACATATAACAAGTTGTAAGTTCAACATTTGTATATATAATAGTAACGTACGTAACATGTACATTGTTAATTACTTCAGTAGCTAGTTGTAAAATTTATATAATCCCATAAGCAAATATGAAAAATAAAAAATTAAACGAACAAAGATTTATTTGGTCAATACGAGCCACTGTGCCAGGTGTTTGTGCGAAATATATATTTTTGTTTCATTTGAACGTATAAATTGATACACACGATAATTTGAATTCAATTCGAAAATTTATCTGAAAAATAAATAAATAAATATGAAATATAAAGTTGTGAAGTTTGAAATTTCAAGGTAGTTGATTTTCCGCTGCGAGTGTACGGACAGAGAGAAATACTTTTTCATGTACATTTTCGATTTTACGAGACATTGGATTCGATATTACATCGTCTCAGAAGAAGTATAGGAAATTGAACCTCGAAAGTCGTGACATCATCGCGTTCATTATTTACAATAACAATAATAACTAAGTTGTCCGTAACAAGTACAGAGTAATGGTCCGATACACTTGCTACAAATCTCGTAAATCTGTATTGCAATTTTCAAGACAAAAAGAGCAATTTTTCTTCAAGTGTTTTTTACGTCTTTTTTAAAATCCTATCTAATGGAAACGCACGCTTTTATTTTATTTTACTTTAAAACTTTCAAAAATAAGTTTACGGGCTCGCTGGGGAAGGTTTCTTCGTTTCGCACAACCATCATCATTTTCTATCACATGTCTGAATTTATTGACACGTATCCACTATCTAATGCATTTTGTATTTCGCCACATAAATCTATGTTCTTGCCGTTGTTTTTGTTTTTCTCCGATCTTTACGAGATTTCACTGTTTCATGAGCTCTCTTCCCAAAACAAATAAAAGAAGAAAACGCCGCGACTATACACGCTAAAGCGGAAGCAACCATATAAATCAGCGTGATACAAAGAGACAAATGAAACGTTTATTTTAAGTTCGTTAGATTCGTTATCCAGAATGGAATTGACGTAAACTCTTTTTTTCTCTCTCTCTCTTTTTCTCTCTCTGTTTTTTTCTCAGTTTGATAAGAGTCAGTATTTAGCGTACTTGTAATTTAAAGTACGGAACACGATTATGTAAAAGTAATTGATTTTGTGTAATTGAACTTAGTTTTTAATTTTTTGACTCCAATTCTACGAACTCTAATTATTAAAGTTTTTGCCAAACGGATTATATCCGTCATTAGACCATAACAAACATAATGTTTTGTGTTTCAGTCTTCATTCTTTGCTGGAGTCCGTACATAGTTTTTGATCTCCTTCAAGTTTATGGTCACGTGCCAAAAACTCAAACCAATATTGCAGTAGCTACTTTCATACAAAGTTTAACGCCGCTCAACTCGGCTGCCAATCCGATCATTTATTGTCTTTTCAGTACGTCGTTTTGCAAGACAATACGGTGAGTACGTGAGTCAAGTGTTCCTTTTAATCTTACACGGAAATGTATTATAATGTTTCTTATTTGAATTATGACACAATTCACTCAAGAAAAAGAAAACATTATATCTTCGAAAATATATGTCGCGTGTGAAAAAATGTAAAAATTCTAAAGATAAAATTTTGAATCTTGGATGAATTGCAAAAGAATCAAAGAGAAAGAGAAAATTGCAATATTTTCTCCGAACAACACTGTGTGTGATCGCGATTGATTTTTTGCCACGGAATTTCCTCATTAAACAGCAATTATTGCTCGGTAGAAACATGCAGGCAACCTCGTGGATTTCGGGATGGTGTCCGTCCTGCTTCGGCGGTGGACCGACGAACAGCAGCAGAAGAGCGACCGTAACGACATCGTTGACGGCGCAATCTTCTCGCAGAAACGGACACTTCACTATGCTGCACTCCGCGTCGCGGAAACGCGTCATGGTTTCCTTAGTCTAAGAGAGGTCGCGAGAATGAACAATTTCCATGCAGATTGACGCTTTAGCTAAGTATCTTATTATAAGAAATGCATTTACTTAGGCACGCGCCTGTGCTCACGACGACGGACTCAATCGTTGCGCGGAGAACGTAAGTTGATTTTCTTTCTTTTCGAACGAAGAATTTTAAGTGAACATTTATTTATTTTCTTGTGTGAAAAAAATCTCATATTCAGTTCGAAAATATATAACGGCCAAATGTATATGCCCATTAACTACATTCTCTTTCTAATGTAATTGCAAGAAGAAAAGGAGAGTAGTTCGAAATAAAATTTTACTTTTTTGATTTAACAACATATGTTTGTGGCTGTTGCTTTATTTTCTGCTGTAAGATTCAGTGACTAGAGAGAGCGATGTACTTTTAGTGATCGCGTGTATTTTAAATTATGATGTAATACATATTAACTTGGCGATCTACCTGATAGATTTTGGTGTTTCGTCGATAATTGTCTAAGTTTCTATCTCTATATACGTAAAGTACGATGCTCGTCTTATAGACGATCTTAACGATCTCATATTGCGCTTCATGCATCGTTTAATCTTGTTTGGTAGTTTCTTAATGAAAATATACAGAAAATATTAAGGAAACTCTGTACATATTATATAAGGTACGTTACACAATCCTCTAACTTTTAGAGACTGTCGGTGGCTATAAATAATAAAAGATAAATAAAGCACACATGACTCGAGCCGTTGTAATTAATTTTTATCTTATTAACTATGAAAAAAGTATATGTCTCACTCTCGAAAATATTTCAGAACTATTGTTGTTATTAAAGACAAATATTTAATTACGACAAAATCTTATCAATATTTTATTATTTAAAACTTATACATTTTATATCAACATTAAAATATAATTTATTAAATACCGAAAGTGTTTTAATAATTGATTGAAAAATGTTTAAATTCAAAAACATACAATAATCTTTTAAAAGATATTAAAAGTTATTCTCTCTAATAAAGAAATAATTACATACGCACTTTTGTAAAACAGAATCCAAGATTTGAAAGAAATGACATTCTTTTCTGAAATATCTCGTACAAATGTAATCATATTTTATGACAGAAGAAACCTCACAATCACGTAGTGAATAAAACATGTACAAAGGTAAGCTACTTACGGCGGTAGTTTTAATAATTTTATCTACGGATAAAAACTTTGTATGACTTCCACACACCGTCCACACTAATAAAAAGTTGATAACATTACATTTTCAAATTCTTTTTTGCTACTTTTACTGCTTTTATTGTTCGGTTAATTCACAAAGAGCGCAATGCGCATTGTTGTCGTGAATTCATCTTTGTGCAATAATTAGTTTTGTATTTTACGAGCTTCTTATTCTCTTTCAGAAATGCGATGTGATAATTTTATATATTCAGTTTGTATGTAATTTCTCGAAACAGATTTTGATCGAAATAATTTTGCTTTTTAATTGTTTTTTTGTTGTTGTTGTAATAACAAGAAAGCAAAAATTTCGATTGGAATAAAAAAAGTTCTAAAAAAGTACATAATAACTATACCGAACAAAACAAATTCGCGATCGTAACTGTTGATCTTCATAATTAATGTTGCTATATTATTTGTATATATATTGTAAAGAGTGTCAAATATACGTATATTTATATATTATAGTATATAGTATATTATAACACACATCGACATATACCCACACGCTTTTGTTCGGTCTTTCTCTTCATTTATTATGTCAGACATATACAAGTCTACATATATAAAATATCTCTGATGACATTAAAAAAATCACTTTAAAAACCAGCTCAAATTCATGTGTGGATTTGCATTTTCACATAAACAAATAAATGCAAGTAAAATAAAGTAACAATAAATAAATGTAAAAAAATAATAACAATATATAAGTAAAATAATAATCTAGTAAGGCAACTAGTTTTATCTTCAAAAAATATTTATTTATATTCAAAACTATTTTTCAATATTTTTACTGAAACTGTGTATTTATTGTTTTACTTGTAATAATCAATTTAAAATAATGAATGCAATTTTTGGTATTTAAATCGTAAACTTTTTCTTCTTAAATTACGACGTAAAAAAATAAAAATACTTTTTTTTATTAAAATTGATGATTTTTTCCTATTCTACTGAGCAGTAGATTGAATAAGCACAAAAACTAGACTTAAGAAAACTGCGTAAAATAGATATATAAAGATGTATTTATTTCAATAATTGTGTGCACTAAAAGTATCAGCATTAAGGGAACACGTTTTTGGAGTGCGATAATTTAGAATTTGTAATTAAAATATTCGGTATTTTTTAGGCTTGATCGATTGCGATGATACCTTTTATCCTACTCATTTTCCTTTTTTCAGTATACGCGAACACTTCTAAAAATACTCACATCTGTTATTACAATAAGGGTAATATATTCTCTGCAACTTCTGCAAGTATAAACGAAAAAAGTGAGGAACAATTTCATGGAAAAAAAAAAAACATTTATGAGTAGTTGTCTGCAGTATACATTTTACAATAGTAGTATATTTATCAACAATGACGCATGCCCAAAGAGAGAGAGAGAGAGAGAGAGAGAGAATTTTATATTACCCATTATGTATATTTGCAATATGTGTATAGCAGATTATTTTTATATATGTATACAAGCTGTTTCATTTTAAACTAGCTAGTCGAAAACTGAGTCCATGAGCAGACAAAAATGTTTTACACACAATTTACAAGATGCTGAGTAAAAAGATAGTAATCTTGAATTTTAACTACATCATTCCTCAACGTTATATAAAAACCATTTTTTTTTTTTTTTTTTTAATAGAAAGCGTTAATTTACTATAGAAATTGTATCGCATGGACAGTGACAACGCGTAAAAAACAAAAATAAAAATAGATGCGTCTAATAGTATGCGATAAAGCTGCTCATTGAAAATTTTAATCTGCTCGTGAACTTGCAAACTCTGCGCAACTACGTCTACGGCAACAATCATGATAATCAATTTCATGATATGTGTGTTGTTAGTCTGTCCGTCCATCCGTTTGTGAGTAGCGTATTCCGTAGTTTCAAACGAAAACTTACACACATCTACACATATCCATACGCAAGCAAGCCCAAGCAAACACATGCAAGCTCATGCATACACACATGAATTCGTGCGCGTATCATTGTGATGGAAATTAGCGAGATAGCATTTTTTTTTTATTGCCAAATAACTGCTAAACTATCGGACATAGTTTATACGTGCAGTAAAGATTTTCTACACAGACCTGAGCGTTTTTTTTTTTTCAGAACTGTTACAAAAAATATTACTTTCTATTGGAAAAAAAATAAGGACAACCTTGTGCGACTTTGAGGAATGACAGTAGTTGAAATTCAAGATCACTGTCTCATTTTCTCGGAATCCTATAAATTTTATTTAAAACACTTTTGTCTGCCAAGCTCAGTTTTCGAGATATTCGACTGGCCAGTTTAAAATGGAACACCTAATATATATTCTAACTTTTACATACAAACAATAGTTGTCAAGAAAGTGACCGAGATAAAAGGTACCTACAATAAATATCGAACAGCCTGTGTGGAAAATAATACGCTCAAAGTATACGTAGACATACGCATTCGTATGTGCTGCATAATAAGTATAATAAAAACGAAAATGTGAAAACCACTTCTATCTATCGCGTGTACATAAAAATAAATTTATGATGTAACACATGTGCGGGATGATGTGTAATATATTAATGTGTATAATATATGTATGTTTTTTGCGCTTTTTTTTTTTGTGAGTGATATGATACTGTCAAAACAGTGTCTTGCAATCTATTTGAGTTGCGGATTTACGCGTTGATACATCGACGACACGTTTCGTCAGATTTTGTTTGTAAAATGAAATTGTTTATAACAGATAAATATTAAAAAATAAGAGAGTATATATATAAGAACGTCCGGATACAGGAGTACGTGGACAACTGTCCCTTTAATCTACATCTTCACTATCTATATCATAACACGATTGCGCTAATATACAATATATAAGTGTAATACAGTGTCTGTTCAATCATCAGTGTCTTAATATTAATTCAACGAGATAAAAACTTGAATAAACTTGCGTAAATCTGAAAATAAGACCTATGTGTGATTGAGAAAGTTGCACAAGTTGTAATGTCATGTTCTATTGTAAGCCGCGTTTATCCTTTCAAATGATTTATATTTTATACATTCAAGTATGTGATTCATTATTGTCTCTCTAATTATTATTTCTCACTATACACATATTTTTGTAAGACTGATTTTTATAAAGGATATTTGTTTGCAAACGCGTTTACACAAAGTTTATTCGATTTGTTCTCCTTTTCAGCTGACATAAGACGCAGCTTATTAAAAGTCTGTCTTATGTATTGTTGATTTCGAAATTACTTTCTACATTGTTCTTTCTTCGTTTAATAAACTACGTAAACCGTGATCGTTCGTTTGTATTTGTCAGAACCAAGAAATTCTCAATGCGCGAATTATTATGCGTTAAAATATAAGTACAATGATATACATGTATATCTTAAGCGCGCAAATGTATGTGTACGTACGTGCGTCTACTTTTCAGTTCTGTTCGCACCGTGCAAAAGAAAAGGAGTTAAAAATATTACATGATTATCTTATTACATGATCTTATATGTATATATATTGCGCGAGATAATGAACTACTATTTGTAGATAAAAATAAATATAGCTGTATAAGTGATTTGTCCGAAACACATCTTTCGGTGTACTGTTATTTACATGTTTATTACATCCTTCGACCTCACTTTCTCTTCTCCGTATTACTTTGTGTATTAAGATTTTTCAATAATATTCATTGTCATTCAAAGAAGTAACATAATATATTTCTCGCGATGTCTTACCAACGAATGTAAATGTTCCCCGCAGAGCTTCATCTAATTATTAAATGGAATTTGAGATTTTTAATTTCGAAATTCGAGTGAATTCACATTCAACAAATTTCAATAATTTTCATAAGCACTTTAAATATTTTATTCTATTGCTTGCTTGTTGTACTCTATGTCTGAGAACATAGATTTGATATATCTGAACAACTTGTAGTGTGTTTATTTTTGTGTGTTCTACATTAAATGTGTTTTGGATTTTTCTTTCTCGTTTAAATTCCGATCGCATCATGTATTTGCACGAACATGCAAAAGCTTTTGCTCGTGCATTATAGTCTAACGTCAAATCGTGCAAAAAAAAATATGATACGTACTGCTCAAGCAAAATAAAAAAGTTCTCTTTATTTCGTTTTTTTCTTTCACGACTTACATAATTCTGGTTGCAAAGCACAAAGGCGTGAAATCTAATTTAATCGGGATAATGTACGTACGTGTATATATACGAGAAAGTTTCTCACATATCAGAAGATATGTTAAAAATCCATTTTTTTTCATTAATTTCTTAAATAAGATTAAGAAGACTCTATATAGAAGTTTAACAAACTAGAATAAAGATGCTGGCCTTTAACATTAAAAAGAAAAATTTCGAACTGCTAGAAATTAATTGCTACATGTTAATCAAACAAGAAACTCTATCATCAAATTTGCATATCATCAATAATCACGAATTTTGACGCGTAACGTGTTAGAAAGAAAAAAAAGAAATTCGGTAACCAATGGCCACGCTACAAGGTTAGAGATTTAAAAAGATTTTTTGCGGTGATCACACACACATACACACGTACACATGTAGCGCACGTGTTACGTAACGTTTCCATTTCGCTCTCACTCCTTTGACTAGGATATGTGAAGACTCGGGGGAAAAGAGATTCTGGTCGTTTAGGTCGGCGAGGGACCTGTGCCGATCCCATGACCGTAATTCGCAGCAGTCGTTATTTACCGCCTGTGAAAAAAAGGGACAAGAAGAAGCGTCAGCAGTCCGGCAGGAAGAAAAGTACGAAAATCATTTTATTCTCAATTGAGACAGATTAAATTTGAAGAGCGAGACGATCGCGCGCGTGGAAAACCTTTTCACTTTTAAATCGCGACAAATGGAAGTTGATATATATTTTTTTCTCTGCCTCAAAAAAAATGTACGCGAAAAATACGCGAGAGAAAAAAGAGAAATGATACCGCGTGATTTGTTTCGCGTGAAAGTGTAGGAACGGACGCGAGAGCAATTTTTTTTTTTTCCAGAAGAACGAGTATAATCTGACATCTCTCGGGCGTCGCAAATTCTCATTTTGGTGGTAAAACGGCGTCGTTTTATTTGTCAGTCTTACCGACGAGAACAATGTCGTTCGATCATTACGAAACAATGGATCGTCAACAAGATCGATTGCACATGGACTTCAAGTATCCGCACAGCTGTTATACGACGGCCTGTTACACGTCTTCTGTTAGAAGTCCTTGTGCCGAACTTGGCAACAATAGTGCGTTACAACATTGCGTTCTCAGAAAATAATATAATTTTACTAAAATTATGTCACTTATCATCAAAAACATAAAATAGCAAAATTTACATTCCTCTTTCAGAAATTTATAGCACAATTGTGCGTGTCAGTCGCAGAAACGAGAAATATTAATTCCGCTTTGTAATTTCGCGTCGTAGGCAAGGGCGATCCGACGTTTCCAGACTCGAGTATACAAATGGGAAAAATCGCGCACACGTACGAGACGACGAGACGTCGTGATTCATCGCCGTCGGCGATCCCGGTCGAGAGAATGCAAATTCGTTTGAAACTTTTGGAAGACACAAACGCGGTACTGTATCTCAGAAATCAGGATCTCACCACGAGAAACAAGAGCTTGGAGAAGCGGTGAGATTCCTATCGTTTGTGTTAATTAATTCACGCGCGGTCTCAATTGTTATATCGCGCTTCGTAAAGACGAATGTGCGATGCGACAATTGTTTCACTCACGTGATAAATATATAATTTTTCAAACGAGCTGTCTCAAGATAAATAATGTACGCAGGCTAGAAGATGACGCCATTAAAATAGAAAAACTTGAAGAGAACGTGTCATTGTTGCAAAATGAACTGAGTAACGAGAAACGTAAATTGGCTGTGGCGCAAACGGTAAGATGTATGATATCTATTTGATGACACAAAAATAATGGAAAATATTTGATGCTATTCGTAGATGTTATCTCTGTTGGTGCGTGCGTACTTCGAATACCATTTACATATTTCGTTCTTGTTTCATTTTTGCTAACAAATGCAACGATTAAAATATATATTTTAGTTACTTACACAAGAAAGAAATAAAAACTACTACTATATTTAATATATGAATTTGAAAATATATTTGGATATCTTTACATGTGTAAACCATCTTCAGAGAAAGGACGAAGTTTGCGTGGAGAACAAATGCACGTCGTCGTCGAATATCGTTTCTAAAACCGATCGCGAGTTACAAATTTGGGAAGCCTGCAAGGACTGTCACGGGGAACTGGAGAGTTGCCAGAGAGAACTAACCACGGTCACTATTACGAAGCAAGTTCTCTGACAAAATTGAAACTTGTTTGATCAGATAACAATTTAATTGCGCACCAGAGAAGTTACGCGAGTATACAGATACGAGGAAAATGTTTTTTATTCTCGAATTCCTTCTATAATTGACTATTTAAAAGAACCAGTTTAACGTAACCGCTTGTAAACATTTACATACTTAATTATTATTCTTAACTGAAAAAATAAATGTTTGTTGGTGTACAGTTGAGTTAAATTTAGCTTGTGCGCTAGAAAAAACATCTCGTTTGTAAACTACAATTTTCCTCGTCTGTTTACACATTTTCTTTTTGCGTTTTGTGTGTTCACATCCCTCCTACACGAAAACCTCCGGGATATTAGATCGGAGTTCAAGTTACTGGAGAAGGATATGCGAACTTTGAGGGATGCCGTGATCGCCCGAGAAGAAGCTTGGGATAAAGCAATGGATCGCGAGCGGAATTGCCGGCAGCAATTAGCAAGATTGACCGCGGAGGCGATCATCGCGCGTCACCTTTGCGAAACTCGCCAAGATGAACTTTGCACGGTTAACGAGGCTCTAACGGTAATGACCGAAAGCGGTGAAGTTCGGTATACGCGTGCATACATATTGAAACTTAAATTCCAAACTCTTTGAGATAAGATATCTGAGATTTAGGACATCAGAACAAACAAGTCCTGATACAAATAGTAATAAAACGTTGAATTTCTCGTTTTGATGTTGATAATTGATATTCTAATTGAGTATATATATATCAAGAAAACAAGACTTTAATAGACTGACGCAACAATGATTCACTGCGAATGATAATTCTTATGAAGATATAACTACCTTAGTATTTATTAGCTAAATGAGTCTCGCTGATATTTCATTAATAACATAGTTTAATTAATGTCACTTTCGTGCGTATATTGTACTTGAGATTGAGTTGACATTTGTAATTTATGATATTACAAAGTGATGTATAATGTGCGTACGCATAAAGAGAATTGAAAATATAAAAGAGAAATTAGTTTAATAAGAGAGAATGAGAGACAAACATCTTGTTTGCATAAACTTGTTTTCAGCAAAAAGAATCTGAACTAAAGGTTATGCAGAAGGAAGCGCTTTATCTGAACAAATTAATTTATCAACTATATCGACGTCAAAAGTAAGTCTTTTTCAACTTTATTTTTTTCGTAGGTAAGGAGTTTGTCTTAATTTTACATTTTACAAATTTATTTTGTTTCCTTTAAAAAAAAACAAATTCTTTTTCTATAATATTTTAAGAATATTTAATAATAATAAAACTTATAAGACAACTTCTCGTAATTTTGAAAATTATTTTGTACAACACAGTATTTAAATAATACAATTTCTCAGAAAACAATTCAAAAACAATTCTAGGGAACTCGAAGAATATGTGAGCGGAAATGTAAGTTTTAATATTAACGAGAAGGATCAAAAATACATCGAAGAGATTGCACGGCGAGTAAAGAGCTTTAAGAAGAAATCGAAGACGAAATCCAAATGCACTTCGGATAGATATTCGAATTCAAGTAGCCCTCGTGAGAGCAAAGATGGAAGGGATCTGGCAGGTTCTTCGGGAGACCATCGAAATTAAATTCACAATCGCCACGTTGTGACGCAGAAAATCGCATTGTTGTTCATTCCGTACACTCTTTTATTATCGTTTTTTTTAATGCTATGATAACACTGTGTTATGTAAGGCTTTGTTAATTTTTAGCAAATATCTAAATTGTGCAATGACCAAATAAAATTAAAAGCTTACGTATATATTTTACAAAATTTTGACACTTTAGCGTCTGGATTGTACTTTTTTATTATGTTGTTTTGAATTATCTCGTCTTTGGTGTCATTATTATAAGGTGTGGCGCCACCTGTGCGACGAGAAGTGAACAGGGAAACAACAAGTGTACCAAAAGGTTATCGCAATTCTACTTTAACTGTTTTCAAATTGAATGGCTTTTTCTTGAATTCTGCTACTTGTCAAACGCGAAAAAAAAGTATATTTCCAACAACGGTTATCTCCGCTCGATTCATCTTGGCATAATACGCCGGCAATAACATGTTTAAGTAGCGGTTTTGAATCTGTAAAAAATCTGTGACACATACCTTCGTCCAGTTCTCTTTTGCTCGAAATGTCTCCTTGAACTGCCGCCTTGAACTGTCTCCTTGCACTGTTTCCTTGCACTGCCGCCTTGAACAGTCTCCTCCGATGCCGTCAACTCAGTGTTTAGGAAACTCGTCTGTTTCTCATACCTACAACAAACATAGGATATGATCGAGACAAATGTATTACAAGTGTAAAAAATATTGAGTTTTATGTTAAAAAGATATGATACGCACCTTGCTAACCAACTTTGAAAGACCCGAACGAACCGATTTGCCGCAATTTTGACAATCGCACGTTAATAAAACTTGCTTTTGCTCCGCGTCGACCATTTTGTCGCGCGCGCGCGCGCGCCTCAAGAGAGCGCGAACGGCCGCGATGCCATCTCATCGTAAACTCGTCGATTACTTATAACCAGCGAGTGCGCGATGCTAATTATGCATCATTACGAACGCCCGATACTTTGCGACACACGCGTACCACAGATATTTGCGCGCGAGACGATAATAATCGCGAGAAATACGTGACAATTACGTACGTCGCTGGTTCGCGTCGAGCGTCCGCTACAGCGCTGCCGCTACTGCACCCTGTCCGCTCGACATTTCGAGAATCGAAATATATCGAATCGACGTGCAGAGCGCGCGCACATAAACACTGGAACAGAACCAACTTTATCGGTAAGATAGCAATTTCACTCACCGATTGGACGTTTCCAAAGAACGTTTTGTTCTGTCGGTGATACACATTCATAATTAGTGTCCCTCGCTGATAATGTTAATCAACGACTTCACGCTGAAATATCGTATCGCCGCTGTTCGCGAGACGCGAAGGAAAAATAAAACAGTCGATTTGCAACTCAGAGGAGAACTAATTTTAGGTATTTATCACGTGAAATTAACATTTAAAGAATATTGTACACACAAAATGGCATAGCTAAATATGCACAGCATAAGATGACCTCAATAGGCATACTATTTTATTTTGTTTATAATTTTCCAGATATTTAATTAGATTTTGTTTCTCTACATGTTTCTCTACATATTTCAACTAAAGAGAAGCGATGTATAAATGTCAGTAAATTGTTAGAACATTAAATGTTTTAGTATTCTTCTTTCCTCTCTCTCTCTCTCTCTCTCGACTAAGTATAATAACACAGCTTCAGCAAATATATATATACACATATATATATATATATATAGGCATACAATTTAAAAATAATATCTTGCTTGGCAGCTGTGCGAGAGACAGTTAACATCCACATCTCGCGGCGAACGCATCGCGTCTACCGCTTGAGTTTGTATCCCACGTTTATATCACGCATGTGTAATATCGATCTGAGCGGCGGATGGACATGCGTTTAGCGCTTTTAACTTTCATTGCGACAGGTGCGGGGTGCCCTCTCTGGGATGTCCTGTTCGAGGTGGATCGTCGGCATGAGAACTATGCTGGTCGTGATAAATAATGTGACATTACTACGCGACTCGTAGCCACGACTCGTAATCACAAACGCGAAATCATGTGCCGTGCGCACGTTCGCTGATAGAACAACGAAACCACCACCGCGAGAGCAGTCTAGTGTCTGGAACATGTGCCTTTACTACAAGTGAGTACAAAAAAACGGGAGAGAAATGACAATTATCTCGAGGCAGAAAATTTTGCGAAATTTTTAACAGGCACCGCATTTATAACACACGCGTGCAGAGATGTGTTAGAGAAAACAAACAATAATTTATCGGTAAATTAACGAAGATTATGTACTAATTTGCACCTGCTTTGATTAGGATCTTGATTACACTTCAGGTGTCAGACAACCGTTTACGTAAAGTTCATTGGCTTGATATATATGTATATTTAGCACCAACCGATTAAATAATACAACAGCATCCCACGCGAAGATTTAATGGATGGCTTGTTAGCGACTGATTAAATAATACACGACAATATCCCACGCAAAAATGCAATGGATGACTTGTTATTAAGTGGCTATTTTTAAGCTAGGCAATTTTTTTTTTTGATGTGTGGAAATATGATGATATTGTTCGATAGAAAAAATCTTTCGACGTTCCGGCGTGCGAGGTTTTTCAAATGTAAAAAACGGATTATGTATGTACATATATATATATGTATGTATATAATACAACGCTAATTATAGAAATATTGATTGATATTAAAAACGTGGAGCAACACTTTTCTGATTAAATTTTTTTATTTCTGTCTGTTTTTTTGTTATTCGTATTTTCTTAAATAAAATTTGTGTAACGATGTGTAAAGTTTGTGGTTTACAACTTTGCGTGGAATCAGAATATCTGAATCAATTTTAATGTTTTACGCACTATATAATTTGTACTATTGTTGAACACACACACACATTTGCATATGTGGCGTATAAATATTTACTCGATTCTGAAAATAAATGTAATGCAAAATGTGTTCTTCGATTATAATACTATAAATATTTACGCGTAAACTAAACAGACGGCATTAACCATTTTTTTTTTGTTATCTGTATATATGCGAGCAATTTATTTTATTTATTGCACATCACGACGTTATCATAAAAGTCATCGTTTTTTTCTATATTAACGCTACTAATGGAACTGGTTATCTGATTGTTAATTATAATCGTGTGAAGCGCAAGTGTGTCTCTTTATCGATGACACGAAAAACTTTTTTTTTTGCTTAGTCGCGATAGTGATCGTATAATAATGTTTGCGTTCATTCGCAGATAGAACGGATAAATACGCGAATCGATAACTTTTATATACGTCGGCTTTTACATACACGTCAGCGTTAGAATTCTCCGCCGATGTTACACCGTCCGACATTTCTGTCTCAACGTAGCGAGAAAAAAAAAATTATCACACTTAAAACTCCATTACAATGCCTTTGTCGTCGCTAATCGATTTCAGAGTGCTCAGCTCAAAATATCGAAACACGACGTGTACAGCAAAGAGATAATTGCGCGAAAATATTAATGACACACTCGCGATTCTTTTAATTTCGCAGCGACACTTTAAACGAACGATTTTTGGCAATCAGATGAAGCAGCGAACTAATTCGCAAAACAAATAAAACAAAGGTGATTTTGCCGTTGATTATAAGAAAAAAGAATAAGTAATGCGCGCTGTAGATCGATCGCGCGATAGAACACGCTCGTCAAAACGCGCGACTCAAGGCACGGTCAATGCCAAGGCTGTCTTGAACTTTTAGAAAACTCCAGGTAGTTCGCGGCCTTAAAGTATGCCCACTTGTGGAAAAGTTAGTTGATTCGGTACACATGCATGTATTATTGAGAAACGCGTGCACACGTGAACGTTTAAAAATCGAAGGTTGCGCGCACGGGCGCACTTACGTCTCGTTATCTTCTTCACGATATATGCCGCCTCGTGACAGCTCGTGTCACGCGGGACACGATGCGCGAGGGACAGAATGCGCTTCCGGCTGGAGAGAATAC
The DNA here is from genome assembly GCA_014825495.1 of Pseudomyrmex sp. PSW-54. NCBI lineage: Eukaryota > Metazoa > Arthropoda > Insecta > Hymenoptera > Formicidae > Pseudomyrmex > Pseudomyrmex sp. PSW-54. The sequence goes on along the minus strand of QVNX01005809.1, from coordinate 115,239 downwards.
AATATCAATCTTCATAACATCTACGACAAATCATGACAATTTGATAGCATTAAAAGTGACGGGCAATAATGGATTTGTCGATACGCGCTTTGATATTCAGCATATCCATCAGAGAACCTCGCGCAGATAAAATATACATTTCGTTCTGTGTACGAGCCAAGTGGTGGGCATAGGTGAAAGAGAACGTCAGTATGTACACGCGAGAAACTTTATTCGACAACGTGTTACAACAGTTTAATACATGGTAGAGACTACTTGGGTACATAGTAGCTACGGACAGGTTACTTACGACAGTTGCACGACTGACCGCCTCGAACGATATTCCATTTTTATTTAGTGCTGAAATACAATTACAATTCGGGAAAAAAAAATTGTTAATTTTAATAATCTCACTCTGTTCACGTCGATTAATTAACGTAAACACAAAGACGCGCGCGGATTTGTCCAATTGCTATATAATCGCGGTACGTAACAGACTCTTGAATGTTAATCGATAATTCTACTAGTAGTATTATAAGTCGTCATCGTTTCAAATAGCTAAATACGACGGATAAAAGAGCGAAATACGACCTCGAGTTATTTTGACGATAGTCCACGTAATAGTCGTTTTCTTGGATAAAGTCGATGACGTCGGCGAGCATCGAGAGTTACACACAATTTGATCATCAATAATACATGTCTTTGTCTTTACCATGTCTTTACAGCTAAGAACCCCGTTAATCTCTGAAGAAAACGAAATGACTGCCATAGGCGACGTGCAAGCCTTGCAGACTCTCACGGTATACAAGAGCGATGTGAACAGCGTCGACTTCGCCGGTGATTGCGTACTGGTGACGGGATCCGGGTAAATATTTACATATCGGTTATCGATATTGTGTGATTGCGCAAAAGTTCTCTCTGTGTATTTAAGCGTCTCTCCTAATTTTAACGCGCGTGTTCCGCAGGGACAAACGCGTCCGAGTCTGGGAATGGCAGCCCGGCAACGGCTACGTGGAGGCTTACTTCTCGCCGCTGACAGGCCACAAGTACGGCGTGACCTCCGTCAGGGTCAGCCCGCAGTCCACCATGCTGGCCACCTCCAGCATAGACGGCACCACGTTGCTTTGGAACTTGCGTGTAGGTTTACCGAAAACGTAAACTGAAAGATAAATTAAAAGAGGCAAAAGCCGATTGCCGAGTTAGTTCCACACAACAATCGAATGAATTTTTTATAGACGTATGTTAGGGTAAACAAAGTTAACAGCGCTATAGTCTTGTAATTGCCTCGTTATAGCAGACGGTAAGTACGCGGTAAAGAAAGTATAGGATGTCATTAGTCGTTTCAAGTAAACAGCCTGTAAAGAACATTGTCTGTAAATTATTTCACAAGTTTTATGTGTGAAAATTGATTTTCTCTCGAAGACGGGAACGAAGATACACACAATGGTGCAAGTGGGCGGCGAATCGGTGAGAGTCTGCAGATTCTCGCCGGATTCGACGTTACTCGCGACCGCCGGTGACAACGGGCAAGTCTGTATTTGGGATCTGGTTCATCGCACTTTGATCAGGCAAGATATTTTTTTTTTGGAAAATATCATCTCCTGATTAGGCAAACATTGATACAAGCTTGAAGAGTTTTATAAAACTTATCTATAAGTTATATAATTTTAATCATTTCAATTTTTATTGCATTTTCATTGAATTGTTATAAGCCGCACATTACTCCATAGGTGCTTTCAAAAGCACGAAGGCGCTGTGCAAAGTTTATCCTTTTCGCCGGACTCCAGTTGGTTGGTCACCTCGTGCACACTGGGTGTTCTAAAGTTGTTCTCCACTGCCGATCTGATTGACACCTGCGCGTCCACCAATCAGAATGTCACGGAACTCGCCTCGATCGACGACGCTCACGACATGGGTGTGGTTTGCTGCGACTTTTCGAGTTTCCAAGAAGTAACATGTACGCGAGCGTCACGTTTGTTTGAACGTTACCGTAACGTGAAAATTAATTATCGTAAATAAAACTACTTTACAATACAGGTAACGAGCCATACACCAAGCTTTATCAGTTGGTGTCGTGCGGCAACGATCACAATGTGAAACTGTGGGAAGTGACGGTGAGCCAGAATAAGTGCGAGGCCGAACCCTCTACTGCCACTTTACAGCTTCGCAAAGTGATGGAAAAGCACAGCAGTGCCTTAACTTGCGTCCGTTTCAGCAGCAACGGATTATACATTGCCAGTTGTGGCCTCGACAAAACGGCAGTAATTTGGGAAACGGTGAGAAAATTGTCTTAAAGAAGAATTTAAGTGCAATCAATTTTATTTGATTCCTCCCCTAATTTCATTCAATCTCTTTTCAGAGCTCAGGAAAGGTCGTGACGATAATATCCGGTCATAACAGATACGTCGCTTGCTGCGCTTTTTCGCGCGACGGAAACTTATTAGCAACAGGTACGATATGTTCTTACGTTGTGACCGAAATAAAAAAACAATACACGCGCCGCACGAAGAAGCTGACCTTCGACGTAATTGCAGGTTCTAACGATAAATCGGTGATAGTGTGGGATTTGGCGGGAAATCTTACCGTCGACTCGGAACTCTCGAGAAACGTCGGGACGAAGTGGTTCGTGAATGATCCCGAAAGAGTAAGTAAAGCGCGATTGTACTGGCTGTAAACAGTGGCTGTAACTTAAGATCTCCGATTTAATAATAGGTTTCTATGCACGAACACAATGTGATGAGAAACGCCGAGACTTACGCGAACGAAGTGCGATTGATTCAAAGACTGGAGGATCACAACGGAGCGGTGAACAGCGTCGCTTTCCACGGAAATACTCTGCTAGCCTCAGCATCGGGGTAAAATCAAAACTATATACGGAGTGTCTGAGACATTTTTTCACATTTCGACCTTTCAAAATTTTTCAAACACCTCGTACATCGACGCGAAACTTAACTGTGAATTGCGTAACGAGATTTCACTTCTAGCGATAAATTGGTGCGCATTTGGAGTGTGGAAACGGAAGAGGAAGACGGGGAAGAGGTGATTAAGATACAGGAAAAGCCGTTCAGTCCGCTTGACGCTCACACTTACAGCGTCAACTACGTAGAATTTAGTCCTTGCGGCTCGATGCTCGCTTCCTGTTCCCTCGACGGAACGACTTTGGTCTGGAATACAGAAGTAATTATCGCCGGGAATTCCGAATAGCAGGGTTCGTAAATTAGTTTTGACTTGTGTGTTTACGCAATCTCTTTTCTCCACAGATCGGAGGCCAAGCGAAGTCCTCTTTCGTCAATTCGGGAACGGGCATCCGCGTGTGTCGCTGGTCACCGGACGGGATGAAAATCGCCACTGCTGGCGACGACGAGAAGACAACGTTATGGGACATCGAGACGATGGAGCAATTGCAGTATGTGTTAGTAATAGGAATTAGGATGCAAATTGATGTCGGGGAAGTAGTTATGAAAAAAAAAAAAAAAAAAAAAAAAAAAAAAAAAAAAAAAAGACAGTTTCGCATATCTACTAATAAGTTAGATGTTTGTTTGTAGATAATTAACGATAATCGTTAGGCAACGTTACAGCGTTTTCGAGGGTCATTCTGACGCGATATCGGCCATCGCGTTCACGCACGATTCTCGATATCTGGTGACCGCGTGCAACGAGGGCACTTGGCGTCTCTTCGACACTCTGGACGAGAAGAACGGCAGCGAGGCGTTGTTGGTTTGCGACGCGAGTCACGATCTGGGCGTGCAGGGATGCGATTTCAGCCCTACCGCGAGTTCCGCAATGCGCAGTGCGTATGCAGAAAAAATTATTTACTTATTTACAATTAGTTTTCTTATAATACAAATACATTGTGTGAAAAAATATCATCGCTTTGCAGCAAGAGACGCAGATATGAATGTCGACGAGCAGACATATCTACTGGCGACGTGCGGCAACGACTCGTTGGTTAAGCTGTGGCACGTAATTATTTCGAACGAACCACCGCCCGATCCGGACAGCATTGGTTCGAGCGACACCGAGACACGTTACAAGGAAAGGAAGTCCCTGACCGGGCATGGCGGAAACGTCATGTGCGTCCGTTTCTCGCCTGTTCACGGAGAAGTTCTGGGTAGCGTCGCGACAGACAGAACAGCTCGCATATGGAGCGTGGTGAGCACGAAGAAGATGATCGCGCATGATAATAGAATCCTCAAAGGGAGTTAGTTTGTCAATTGCAATTTTTTTTTCAGTTTTCCGGGACCTGTTTGTACGTCTTGGAGGATCACGACAGTCTCGTCACGTCTTGCGCATTTTCCGAAGACACGTCTCTCTTTGCTACAGGTATGTGTGTGTGTGTGTGTTTAAATTTTTTTTTAAGTTTAATAAAAATTTATTTAAAGTGTCATAATTCTTTTTCTCTGTATACAAACAATATATAGTGATAATTCTTCTTAGGAGCGTTGGATAAGACCGTCCTAGTTTGGAAGGTGCCTCACCAACTTGTGTCACAAAGTAATTTGATAGACAGCCTGCGAAACAAGAAGAAGAGAGTCAGTAACACGTTCAATACGAAAAACTATGCGGAATGGACGTATATCAATGTGTATAAATTAAATTATATTTGTTGAATGATATTTTTTGTCGTTTTAGATTGCAGATTGGAAGGTGCACGACACTCTAAAGTGGTTGAACGACATCGGACTATCGAGATTGTTGAGAAAAGTGCTTCCTCTGGGATTAACTGGACGACATTTATTGTCCGTGTCAGAGAACGAGTTGATATCTCGCTTGGAGATTGAAGAAGACGAAGAGGTATATTCGCGATATTCGAGATTTTTGCTTATCTGGATCATACTAAGCTCGGTGTAAATTAAAAATATCAATTTTTTGTACAGGCAATGGAAACGCTAAAAAAGCAATTGTACTGGCTGAAGCGCGAAGATTGCAACACTGTGGAAAATATAGACGAGTCCGAAATCCCGCACGAATTTTTGTGTCCCATAACACACGAGATAATGAAAGAACCCGTACAGTGTTCCGGTAAGAAAAAATAGACCTTTTTGTCTAAGAGATACGTTGAGATTTATAACAAATCTAATTAATTATCTTCAGACGGATTTACTTACGAAAGAGCGGCTATAAACGAGTGGTTCTTGTGCGGAAAGTACACCAGTCCAATGACGAACGAGCCGTTGCACGACACTTCCTTCACCTCGAACTTCGCTCTCAGAAACGCTATTCTCACTCTGCTTCACGGAGAAGGGCCGCAATAATAACCGGCATTGTCGCTAGAAAAAAAATGAAATATTTCGCGCACGTGCGTCACTAATTTACGACATAAGCAATTTCATTCTCGAGATAAAAATTAAAACGCTTAATCCGCGACTCGGCGATTTTATCAACGTACTTCATTTTAAAAGAACCAACTTGAAAAATGTGAACGTCAATCGGTATTCGCGGACCAAGGCGTGCGTTATAAAAAGTATAAATACGTGTGAACATCTGTAGTAGCGATTTTACAATTGAACCGCCGAAGATTTGCCGTCGAATAGGACTGAAACTGAGTCCCTAAAAACCAGTTCGTAGATTTTATCGACTTTGTTAGTCTTGGCTGATGGCACACACACATATCTAACTGAGTCGAACGATTTCGATATGACGAAGCAATGAACGCACGCGAAATGTCATTAAATTACAGATAGCAAAGATGCTGGTGTCTAAAATCGTATCAAATACATTCCAGAGTAGTAAGTCGAACGTATACATGTAATTATTTAGATTACATATGTATAAACATAGACATATCGAGTGAACACACACACATGTGGACTTTATATCGATCCTAAGAGTGATAACATTTGCTCTCTTGATTCCCGTATTGAATCAAGTGCACATTTTTGCGCGATGGTGAAGTATATACTCCTTCGTCACTCTCACTCTTTTTTGCATCTTCTATATTAAAACATTTTTATAAACACGCGTTTCTTTGATCGGAAGATTTGTGATTCTGTGTGTCACGGTGCGTAGAGTTTACATGATTCTCGAACAAATTGATACCAAAGCAAGTAGATCTAATCTCGAATATTAAACGTAAGAATCTATCGCGAGACAGGGTCACTTTGCATCAGAAAAAGAAATTCAGAATTGTTATTTAGCGTCGAGCCAAAAAAAGCGATTTTTCAACTATTTCGTTAAATGTTATTATTATCTAAATTCAAAAAAGACCGTTTCTATCACGATGCGAAGTTGCAATATTGAGAGACTTTGAAAAAGTCTGAGAAAAACATCAAGTTGTTGTTTAAACTAATAGATAGTAAATAATATTATGACTTTTGCGCGTTGCAAATACGTTTTAGAGTGAATATGCTACTCATACAGTAGTATATAGAGCTATCTGTGCCTAACGTAATTAACAACTACGGAGTTGTCGTGATTTTTGACAGTTAATGAGAAAAAAACTCGATTTTTCATCGACTGGTTTTTATCGCGTCTGTTATATATTCGTTTTCTCTAATGTATTGTTTGAAATTCATTAAAAATACGTTAACATATACGTTGAGATGTAAAATAATGTTTACGTTACGTTAATGTTAGTCTCTTTTTCATATAAAGATATATTTAAAGGTATAAAAATTAATTTTCGACATTCTTTTGCACTAATATCTAAGAGAAAATGTTTGTTCTTTAACTCTGTCGCTACCTACGTCGTCGCTCGACGCTCACATTTTCAGATAACAAGCATCTAATGCACGAGACTGGAGTGCGCGCACACACAGAGGCAGAGACAGTTAGGAGCGAGAGAGTTAATACGTCAATTACAATCAATGACTGGCTATGTTTAGCAGAACAATCGTCGAGTTGTCGTCAACACTCGATTTAAATTTGTTGATTCTAAAAGGAAAAGCGAATCACGTTTGATTGCTACTAAAGCAACTTGTTCCGCTGAACGCAACCAGTAAACAAGAATTGCCTTTTTTATTATTGTTGACTGTTTTATAAAGCGCAGGCTTTAAATACTGTAGATTTGTACTTTGTTAAACTTCTTAGGAATCTAAATGTATAATATATATATATATATATACACACACACACACGTCATAATCAATTTTATACACATGAGAGATGCACAACGTTTTTTCCTTTCATTTTATAATCGACATTATATCTCGTCTCTTGCATTAATCTCAAGCGTTGTGAACAAATACTCTAGTATTGAAAAAAGTGAAAGATCGCACGCTCATATTTATGGTGCGTATCTCTAATTACACCTACTACAAGTGTGTGTATATAGGAATAAACGTGTGCGGCGCGATGTGGCGCGTTCAGATGAACGTTTAGACACGCGCTCTATTTGATTTGTTCTTTTCATCAAGAGAAGTCAGTCCGAGAGATGATTTTCCGTAAAGAACTTTTAATCGTTTTCTAAACAGCATTTTTACATGCACACACTCTTACGTATAATTTCTAGTAAAAAGTTTTGATCACATCAACACCTGTTTTTTTAAACGTCTTCAGAATTGTCACTCTCGAATGTAAAGTCTGTATTTCTGTGATATAATTGAGAAATTTGTTGAAACTTAACTGTGTTAATGAATATAAGTATATATGGTTCTTATACATATATATTATATATATGGACATAGTAACACGATCGCGAGAATACTACCGTAATTTAATACTTGAAAAATCGTTGAGGGGAAAAGTCCGACGTAATCGAGCTTGAGTGTTTGAGCGATTTTATAGTCATAGGCGTGATTTTTTCTGTATATAACATATAATATACATAAAGATAATAAAATAGACATTACAATAACATTATCGTGTCGCATTTGATGAAAAAGTACTTGTATTTTATTTTTTGTTTTGTTTGCGAAAGAGTCGTACGATGTATAATATGGATGATCGCAAGGGCTTTAAATTTTAAAAGGCGTGTACGTAGCACGGAATAGAACCGAATCAATAGCGTGTTTATTCACAGAACCGGCGCGTAGTTCATGTGCGCAAAACGTGGACATCGCGGCGTTCGACGACGGGATGAACGTGTGAAACTGTGACGTTCTTCGCGCTGTTCGTCAGAGGATTTTGCAATTGTCGCCTTAAGTTTCGTAGAAGTGATTGATCGCATTGGTCAATTCGACCGATGACATATCGCGCACACTCCCGTTGCGCTCGTCTGCTACACTTCGAGAGTTAAATCCCTCGATCTCCCAACACTGTCCAACTTACAATTACGTATAATTCGTGTCACTCGTGATTATGGCGATCGCGGCTAGATGAGAAAGAGAGCAGCGCTCGAGGAGTAGTGTTGTGCAAGGAGCGCAAAGACAACTTTTGAGTGGTTTATACGGTGGACGGCGTTATTGGTTATACGGCAAGTTTTAACGGGTAAGAGAAACAACGATCGGAAAATTCGTGTGTTTTCGATCTTTCTTAGCCGCAAATTGGTCCTCGCGATTTGCGAATCGTAGCGCAGTGTGTCGTCACCGAGCTGTCGATCCGTTTCACAAATCACGGGTCACAACGGCTGTCCTTTCTTCCAGCCATACCTGAGTACAATAATAGATTTGGCTGGAACCTTTCCCCCCGCAGCCTGATTAAATAAATAGTATTGTGTCTCCGTACCTCAAACTGGCTTCACCACAGTAGCAATCTCGACGTCGCGCGCGAGACAACAATTTTTTTTGTCTCGACGTAACCCGCGACGACAGGATTTTCTCTTCTCGCCGTAACAACTTCATGTTTCGCATCACATAACCTTTCACCTTGTGTCGTTATTGCGAAAAGATTAAATACCTAGTTGTGTACGTAAGAGGGATCTCTATACGTGTAAGAAGATATGTTCAGTGTTAATAAGTGCGTGTAAGCGAATAATACAGCAACTGATATGTTATATCGTGCATGGGGTATAGCGTGCAACGATTGTTTTTTTTTTTTTTTATTCCTTTAGAGAAATTTAAAACACACGTGTTGTATCTTTAAACAAGTGCAAGTTTATTTAATTGCACAATTGAGATACAACGACTGATATCTTTCGTTTATGCGCAATTGTGGAACAATAATTGATGTCGGAATAATTGATTCGATTTTTTTTTAATTTGGCGTTTTGATGGGATTTTTTTTTCTGCAGCAAGCAGAGATATGGAGGGTCAACAGTTTTGTTTACGATGGCACAATTTCCAAAATACACTTTTGAGCTCTCTTCCAAAATTGCTTGACGGTGGCCACCTAACAGATGTCACACTGAGTGCTGGTGGTAGACATATTCATGCTCACAGAATCATACTCTCAGCCTGTAGTTATTATTTTAAAGAATTGTTTAAGGTACTGCTTTGAGTATTTAAAAACTTCACGAACAAAACAAAATTGATCACAGTATTAAATATAGGAATTTGTGGATGACTTTTTAGGACTTAGGCTCCTTGCAACATCCTGTCATTGTGTTGCCAGGCATGGAATATGCGAATTTGTGTGCTCTAGTAAAGTTTATGTACAATGGAGAAGTAAACATTTATCAAGAGCAATTACCTGCTCTTTTAGCTATGGCTGATACATTAAACATATGTGGATTGGCTGATATAGCTGGGGTAAGTGCTTCTTTTATTAAATAAAAAGTAGTAGAGACTGTATACTTAAAATGAAACAAAACGGTAAGCTTTTGAACTTTCTCTTCTAGTTTTATATGGAGAATATATTTGTAATATATACTTTTTTTATTGACTTACTTTGTTTTGTATTTGCAATCTCGATATGATATAGGATAGTTTTTATTAATATTCTTATGTATATTTTTATCTTCTTACATTTATACATATATCTGCCTTAGATGCAAAATCTCATGAGGAAGATCCCATGAGAGATTAAAATTCTTATTGATAGAATTTATTGCATATTTATTTTTTAAATTAAGTTTTCAAACATATATATGCTTGCTAAACATTCTTATGCATATAAAACAAATAATATTAATGACTATGTAGATGTGTGTATATATATATATGAATATACATATGCACATATGTAACATATATGCTGTAATGTAAAAAAATAAAGTCTGTGATATTAATGGCCTGCTCTAATTTAATACTTAAGGTAATTAGCATGAAAAATACTTGCTTATTTTAATATGTTTGCTCTGGCAAAATATAAAATTTCGAATTTTCTCCTAAGAGTGCATGATTGGAGTATAAGATCCCTCTAACAAAAATTTTGCTATTCTGTATCAATACTAAACATGTTATTTTTTGTTGATAACAATAAAATCTATTATGCTGTATATACTCACTTTAATGTTTATAAAATGGCTACAGTTGGGAAGATTAATCATCTACAACCATTTCTCAACAGGTTTCTTTTGTTTTTCAATTATAAAGACAGGACGTTTTTTCTATTTCATTCTTACATTCTCAGGTTTTTTATAATATATTTTTTGTTGAAGTGTGCATAGAAGCACACTTTAGTTGAAGTGTGCTCTATATACTATAGCGTATAGAGCTCATTGGTTGACTATGCAAATGTGAATAGAAGCCAAAGTTTGTTTTTTTTATCAATAAACATTAAACTATTTCAAACTATAATGCAATTCTTTTTCATTTTTTTTAATTAATAATATTGATATATACAACTGTTTATGCATTGTATAATAATAGTTTTGATAATATCTGTTAAGTAGCTCATAAATAATGTTTTTTTTTTTATTAAACACTAAAGTACTTCTTTTCATATCCTTGATTCGTAATCTTTTTATGATAATAAGTAAGTGTTGTTGTAAACGCATTATCTCTGTCATGTAGAATTTGTTTTGTCTAATATAATAACCGCATAATAAATATGTATCACAACACTTACATATCATCATAACTTATCCTTTGTAACACGCATGTGTCTAATGCAACATACTTAAAAACAATTACAGAATTGTCACAAATGATTCTCTAGAAAGATCCCGTATACAATTAATTTCTTCTTTACTTCAGAAAACAAAGAGAAAATGAAGCAAAAGAATTTGCATTCGCTTGTTCCTTTCTTAATCTTTTTATAATACCCTATGATCGTGTTGTTTTGTTCAGGTCACTTAAAAACACATTCACTGTCGTTCCTCAAGAAGTACTTCACGAGAAGAAATTATACCGCTACACATATTATGTTCGTACAATACACCAAGAAGGAACGATAATGAATAAAAAAACGATATCCACGAGATCAAGATCGTTGTGTGTGTTGCAACTAAATGCAAGTGGATGCATCCCATGGAACCTTACCCCATAGAATGACTTTACAGGTATATTTAAAGTAGCTTCTTTCTCATGAAATTTTTCTAAATTACTAAAACTGTCTATTAGCGAAGTTAGAACAGCGATTTTTTATTCAACACAGAAGATTTTCTTTGCAGTATTATAATGCTTGACACTTTAGTTAAGTGTGACGATAACAAACGCGTTACCATTAATTTGTGAAATCCAGCTATATTTTTAGCTAAAAAAAAAGGAAAAATGTGGAGTAATTTGTTCAAGTAAAGTTTTGAATTAGTCAATATGTTGATTTATTGTGAATTACTGGAAATATATGTATATATAAATAAGTACATTAAGCTTTTTAAATATCTCCATAAAAAGAGAGAGAGAAAAAAGTATAGAGAATTTAAATAAGATAACTTAAAATTATTAAAATAGAAAATCGTTGTTTATCCTGATGATCATTTTGCGAGTTTATGTCGAAGAGACATTTCTTGTTCAATTTATTTAATATATTATTTATTGAAGAACAACGGTTTAAACTACTACAGACTTTAAACTATTTTTTAATAACTTTGTATATGTATATAAAACAAATACATATTGCACAAAACTGAAGAATTATTGTGCAATGCATAACCTGTTGTATAAAATAAAATATATTTCAACATCATTCTCGCTTAAAACAAAATAATGTTTGTTCATGTCAATTATATCCATTTATACACTTGTAACTATCGAAAGACAAGAGAAATTTATATTTTTTATATAAATCTCTTTTGTAAAATATAAAGTATATATTACCTTTTATCATATAGCAAATTTCAATCTTATTTTTAATTAACATAAGTGTAGAATAATAAAGAATATGACGCCCTACATAGCTGTAACTACATTGTTTGTCAGATCACATATTTTCTTCGAGTTTTTCTTTAGTGGAAAAATGTGATGAGCGTGTTATTGACATGATCGGTGCACGTTTCCTTATTTCAGAAAAATCCGAGGCACGATAACGGTTTGTATGTAGAACCGCCGGTGATAGAGTCTCAGAAGAAATTGTTAAACGACGAAATGATAATGACAGAATCGAAAAATCCGACGACTCACGAATTGACACAATCGATATCCGCACCGCTACCCGAGAGGACGGATAAATTGGATGACGAAGAGCCTAGCAACGATCAAGAGAGTATATCGTATTGTGTGAAGACAAAGCCGTACTACTCCATAAATGCGAAGTTAAATCAAAGAGAGAAAGTGTCTATTCCTGTTAACGCGTCCACTACTAAGTATGTCGATAAAGGGTATTCGGAGAATATTACGGATGAGGTCGCACCTATCATGGAGGAACAAATCACACCTATGGAGGACGTGAAACCTCCGCCAGACGTATGGGACGCGAGTTACAAGTTGCTCACGCCGTCTGCATCCGGCGGACGAACTTCCCAGACTTACAACAAATCAAGTGTAACGTGTGTCATTTGTGGTAAACAGTTGAGCAATCAGTACAACTTACGAGTGCACATGGAGACGCACAGCAACAGCTCGTACAGTTGCACGGCGTGTCCGCACGTATCGCGATCACGAGACGCTCTCAGGAAACACGTGTCGTATCGGCACCCGGTAGCTCCTTCGCAAAAACGTCCACGTTATAATACGTCGAAACCACTATAGTAAAGCCACTGTTATGTTCCTATTATACACGAGATAGAAAAAGTAATGAGTAAAAATTTATTTTCCACACAATTGATAAATAAAATTCTTAAATGTTAAAAACATTTTTCAGACAGAAAAAGTGTCTTTTTCAAATAAATTTTTACAGAAGTAGTCTCATTACTTTGATATCAGACACTGTGTGTTGCGTGTATGCGTTCGCGCTCACACATAAGACGCTTGAAGTCCTTTTAGAAAATACCTCTTTACCAAAAAAAAAAAAATATATATATATATAATATTAGTATGATTACAAAGTAGCGCTCGGAAATTTTAGACGTTTGAATTACTCAAACTGCTTGAATCTCAAGCTCGAACGTTCGAAATATCTCGGGTTGATAAGTATTACATATTCGAACAGTTCCGTTAGTTCGGCCATAAAAAGTGAAACGCGTTACGGAGAACGTAAGGAATCTGGGTTTTTTTTATCTGTTTGCAAAGCCCATCTTCAAATTAATCGAATAGTTTGGAGCTACTTGTTCAAATGTTTCTGCTTTGAACTTTTCGATTAATTCGAACGTATTTGTTTGAATCCACAAAGAAAGAAAATCCGAGAGAGAAATTGTAAACAAAAAATTTTATTATTCCCACCTTTTGACTACGAACGCTGTAAATGTCATTAAAAAATTGATAAGGGTTTATTCGACTATGCAAAGACATACGGGAATATTTTACGAAATCGAGCATATAAATAAAAATATGAGCAATAAAGCGCGCGTCGCAGCCAAAAGGTTAAAAAAAAGCCCGTTTTTTGCGGTGCATCCTACATATTAAATAAATTACCGATAAAAATTATGGTACCTCACTTATTTATAAGAACAGCGTTGGACTGATTAATAATAAGACAAGGTATTAGCAAGTGCTTTCGTTAAGTGTACAAAGTGTGATCAAATTTTTGAAGACCCTTAGTGTTCGAATTGTTATCGTTTTCTTGTTACTGTTACATCGTTTTAATAAAGGCAGTTAGATGATGCGAGTTCACTGTGTGACTTAATGCAAATGTAACATCTCCGCAACGTTCAAAGACCAAAGGCCCTGCAAACAGCTGTAGAAGGACCGAAAGTTTTGAATTGTAGGGTACGAAGAAAATTAATCTAAAAGAGATTGTAGAAGATGGCAATATAATCTTTTTAATCATATATATCAAGGATTGTATTAAAAAATAATATATAATATATTTGTAAACTACAAAATAAATAAAATGCTTCCAAAGTTTTAGTTTCCTTAAAGAAGTAGCAATACAAACGTTTCCAAAAGTTAATTTATATTTTTTCTATACGCCATACTTTAGTATTGCAGTCCTGTCCAACTGAGATTAAGATTTCCTCATCCAGCCAGACTAAACGCGTTATTTGACTCTGAGGATGAGCATCTGAAACGTAAATGTTTGTTTTTATTATACACAGTTCGAGAGGTTTATTCGACGAGAAACACTTACTTTTGATAATGGTATGTTTCGCTGGATTTGTCACGCTCCAGATGATGATAGTCGTGTCAAGACTACCGCTCGCAACCATGTCAGAGGTGGGAGACCAAGCGACGGAATTTACTCTCGCGTTGTGGAAGCCCCATTCTCTGTTATGCGCAAGCTGAAACAATTGAATCAATTTAAAATATTTAAATTTTTTTCTTTTTATTCTTATTCTTATTTACAGAATACAAATATTTATTCCACATTGATGTCACTCACCCTCTGCCATAATCCATTAAGCACATAACAAACAATAATTAGTTTAAAAAAACATATGCGTTATAAAGTTACGTTATGTTTAGCTAAATAAATATTATTATTAGACAAAGGTTGTTATAGCACAATAAACACAATTCATACAAAAATTATGCGAGAAACTATGAAAAAGTATACTTTTTATACACAATATATATGTAGCCTCCTTTATATTACAGATTGATTGTAACTGGTTCTAAATTATTTTGTAGCATACAATATATTTTACCTTGTATTCTGGTGCGGTGTATAGTATAACTTTCCTGTTTGCATCACAGGCAACTAAATATTTATTGTCGGGACTATAGGCCGCGTCTGTAACTGGACCCAGGTGTTCTAATTCAGTCTTTTTAGTTAGCGTAGTGTCCGACAATTCGTAAATATGTACCTATACAATAAATTAGAGATATTTTTTTATATTAACACCAGTTCTTACACACACATACACATATATGTTCCATATGTATTACATAAAAAATGAACAAACTTTATTATCGGATGTAGATCCAACAGCTACATCTCCGGTTTCTTGATTAATTGACACACACGATGGCTCGTAATCAATCGGTACACTCGACAGCTTCTTACCATTTTGCGTAACTGTGATCTGTAGAGCGTAAGATTTCGATATAAAATATTGTTGTTGTACGATTTGTTTACGCGTTACATCACATACGCGTTCGACTTACCTGTCGAACCGAAGCTACTACGACTATATCGTTATGTATATCCAGACCCCGTGGTTGCGAGTCCAATTTTATTACAGAAGTCTCCGCATATGCATTTGTCGCAATGTCAACCGATCTTAAAGTATCATCAATGCCGGCGGTGTACAGCAAGTTACCCGCCGCCTTCATTCCGTTAATTTGATTACCATGGCCGTGTCCTTGCACACGATCATTCTCCCCCGTCTCTGCGTTCCAGTTGGTGATATAGCCATCATGAGAACCGGTATAAATCGTACTTCTATCGGGACTTAACGTTAGAACCGTTATTGGCTTGTTATGGCCCTGAAAAGTATCGACAAGAATATTGGAGTTAAATTCTAGAAACTTCAAAAGATATCAGTAAAAAAAAAAAACAAACAAAAAAAAAGATTACTTTTATTATTCTTATAGGTTTCTGAGGATTATCAACGTCAAGATAATTGATAAAGCCGCTAAGCGACACGGATAATAGATGGTTCCCTTGCCACAGACAGCTCACCTGAAAGTTCACAAATTGTTTCAGCTTATTGCACATATTACTTTTTATCGATACCTAGCTTTGTTAACTAAGCTTCGTTAACTAAGCTTTGTTAATTATACAAATTACCAACTTGTTGATCGTCGACCGTTGTTCCCATATTGAACTCGGTAACTAAAGTACGCGTTTCTACATCCCACAGTTTACAAGTTTTATCCCCGGAAGCAGTTAATAGTTGCTTACCGTCAGATTTCCATGCAACCTGTAATTAAAAAAAATATAAAAATAAAAATTTTACCTTGCACCGTGAGTTTTATCGCAAATGAATTAAAACGACTGTTACGACATACCGCGTAGACTCCACCCTGATGTGCAGGAGAGCCTATTTCACCGACAAGATCAGAAGTCACTCCATTGTATAGAAATACTTTGCCATCGAATCCACCGGAGGCAAACAGATTTCCGTCGAGCGAATAACGTACGGTTTGAACGAAACGCGTATGTTCTTGCTTTGTCATCCTGAATAAGCGCAGAGTATAATAAATCACGCGAAAACTTAATCTTCTTAACGGAACGGCGAGTGTCGCTATATGTATACGTACTTGAATTTGAACGGAGGTCCTTCGAACACAGCGATAGTATTATCTTCGCTTCCGGTTATTAATCTAAACGGTCTGGCCGGTCTGAAGTCGCACGAGTTGATGGATTTACTCTGACCGGAGATCTCACCTACCGACGTTCCTGTTTCTGCCATAAAGACATGCCCAAATCTAAACATAATTTTTAACATAATTATAAACTTTAATGTCGCACTATGCTTATTGCAAAGACATCTGAACGACATTCCTTTCTCTTCACCTTTCTCTTCCTTCTCCGACCACGACCATACGCTGACTGTCCGGTGACCAAGCGATGTCTTTGATAGGCCCGCCGATAGGTTGAAACTCATTTTTTAGTATATGCTCCTTATTTACCGTATCCCAAATACGCACTTTACCCGATTGATCTACCAATAAAAATGCGTTTCCTTTTATTGATTACTTGAGAATTTTTTGTACAACACAAATGACTGAAAGATCTCTAGAAAATATTATTCTATAAGTAATACATTAAACATTTACAAATTAAATATGTACCTCCTGAGGCTATGTAAAACCCACTAGGAGAATACTTGGCGACGTTCACAGGGCAAGAATGTTCTGTGTAAACATCCGCAATTGCGGGATTCTGTAATGTTTAAAAACGCATATCTAAATACGAATGTCTGTTATATAAAATAATAAAAATATTTATTATAACAGTGCAAACAACACTTACATCGATATTTCTAATGATAACGCTGTTACCATTGGTGTATAAAAAGTTCTTTCCTTTAGGATCACCACCTAATACTAGAGGTTGTCCTCTTTGGGTTCTTGGTAATGCAGCAAATATATATTCTGTAAATTATATGTTTAAAGTAAAGAAAGATATGATGTCTTTACTAACAAATAAAGTATGAGAGTGTTTAAAAAATAATATAGATAATGATATCTTTTATAACTATATATACTACTTTTTTAATAATTATTTTTGTTATATTTATTAAATCTGTGACATAATATTAAAATGTGCCAAGAAAATATTGTTGTACAGTGAGCACAAGAGAGATCAAATATCATGCAAACAACACACACAATATATCCAGATGCTGGAACTAAAATATCATTCCTTGATACATTGGCATGAGTCCAGTTCCTAATATCTCAAATTATCTTTAGCACTAACAAGATACAGTTTGTTTTACACTAATGCTACAGTTTCTGTCTCAAAAGTGTAACAGAAACATTGTAGGTGCATTTAGGTAAAAAAATACTATAAAAGACTTTACATGTGTTTTTTATATTCTAAATAATAGATACATTAATTGAGAATGTTGTCAATAAGAGAAAAATTTTTCTCACTTTTTTCTCTTCCTCTTTCTAAACATTTTTTATTATCTTTATAAGTATAAAGAATTATATATATATATAATTATTTATATAAATAACGTTATACTAAAGTGTATTATACTGAAGTATTTTTTAATATCTCATGTTTGTCTGATAAAAACTTGTAGTATCAAGCACATATTTCTTATCTTAGCAATCCTATAATAAAAATCTTAATCAGTTAATATCATGTTGATTCATTTTCTGTATATGTACAGGGTGTTTTAAATCATTTAAAACCTTATTTTGTACATTTTGTAATTTAATGTAAAAAATAAGTAAAACTTTTTTCACATTTTTTATATAAAAAACAATTAAAGAATTATTTTTGAAAGCTTCTATATTTTAATTAAAAAATCCTTAAAATTGTAAATATTAAAATTCATGTTTTTTATGTAAACGTTATTAAATATTACAAACATATGTATATCATGTATTTACATTATAAAATTTTATTGTGCAGAGTTTTTATTTTTCTAATTTTATACGTTTTTATTCTTTCTTTTCTCTCTCACACACACACACACATCTTATCTTTACAAAATATTTAAAATAATTTTATTATTTTTTTTTTAAATCCTTAAAACATACACATACACACAAGTAATATGTAATTCCCAAACCACCCTGTATGTATACAGATTGACATCAGCCGCGCGTCGACATCGTCCGGTGTATGTCACGCATCATGTTCTGACTTAAATGAAAAGTAAAAACAAAAAAAAGAAGAAAATATAAAATAAACTGTGCAGTTCCTAGTACTAAATAAAAAAACTTATGCAAAAGCGCATTAAAAAATCCATATAAAAAAATTCTTTTTTATGTTGGCATTTCGGACGCGTAACGGATCTTACATTTCACAAATCAGAGATAAGCAAACCGGAAAATTGAAGAGATACTTCGATGTCACGGAATCGGCACAGCACTGCAAGCCGGTCGCGTACGTTCAAACCACTTTTACTTACTTGTTTCATACGACATTTCTTCAATGTAACACGGCTTCTTTGCAGCCACGCTATCAAAACCAAATAGGAATCCGCTGTCAAGAGGATCTGACGTCTACAGCTATGTGGTGTGATGACGGCTCGCGACAGAATCTCCTACACACTCACATCTGCCGAGTGCTTGTTCAGTTGTTCCGCCCTTCGCCTTATTTGGCTGAAGCATAAACAAAGGTGTTGCTTCAGATCGAGACGCGTATGTAACAGGTGCGCTTGGATGACGTTGGGTGACGTTTTCATGAGACTGTTTCAAAAAGTTCTAGTGCCATCTGATGGTCAGGCAAGGCCACTAACAAAGCCGAAGGTCATAAATGGCGCCATCGTCAAAGAGAAGACTGAGAGCGGCCACAACCGCATTTTAGTTGTTACCACTTTTCCGTCCTGTTCGCTAGCGCTACGTCCGCGATGTACATTGTCGGCAACTGCGTAGTCGACTGTGTGGTTTCGCGGTGCAGGGTCTGTGAGCATGAAGTCCTGTGAGTTCAATATCTTTGAATTTTTTCCAAGTCTCTTTGAGAAAACATAGACTTAGGTGTCTCCTTATATGTTCTAATTTTGATGATGAATGTCTTTTCCTACCTCTAACTGTTTTTGAGAAAAACATACTGAACTTTTAATCAGACTTACCCTTGTATATTTAATTTGATATATGTATACATTTTTTATATAATATAATGATAAGTAATAAGAATCTACTTTTTGACTATTATGCAAACTGTGTAGAAATGTGTAAATTATCGGTTATAAAGAGAGAAAAAAACGAAGACATATTTTACATACATACAGATTTATACATCACACACTCCT
The DNA here is from genome assembly GCA_014825495.1 of Pseudomyrmex sp. PSW-54. Lineage (NCBI taxonomy): Eukaryota > Metazoa > Arthropoda > Insecta > Hymenoptera > Formicidae > Pseudomyrmex > Pseudomyrmex sp. PSW-54. The sequence goes on along the minus strand of QVNX01005809.1, from coordinate 95,645 downwards.
TACAATCCATCCTTTATTTTAATGTGTACTTAAAATTAATCGCAGTAAAAAGGTATTAGATATCTATGTACAAGGCGAAAAAAAATTGTATGATAGATATACGTGTATATATATCGCGATATAATAATCAGTTGTAATCGTCATAAATAGAAGTGCAGTATATATATGTATATTTTTTCTAACAAACTCTCGCTTTTTTTATATACTAGCACCAATGTAGCTTTTAACGAATACAGAAGTTTTAGATCAATTATAACATTAAAACGCACGTGTTTCGCATAATATTCAATTATTAAAAAAATTATTACATATATTCTATGAAATATGATATGATTTTTTGGCGAGGTACATTGGTTCCCTTGTACATTAGCGTGATATTACACATCAAAGAAAAATGGCATGTATCACTAAATTTGCAAAAAGTCTTCGAATCTTCATAGACGATAATATACATCAACTGATACGAATAATTATCATGCTTGTCGAGATTATTATATACTTTGTACGCATTTTCTTTTTTTTTTTTTTCTAATAATGTAATATTTACATTATTACATGTGAATATTTACATTAATATTTAATTTTGTGAAAAAGTGCGAAAAATATCGTAGCACAAAAACACGTGAACTAATACACAAGTTTAAATTTCTGTTTATTTACTTATAGAGTCCAGAATAAATCGTAAAAAATTAATCACACATTATCCGCCAAAAAAAGTTAGCACCAGCTATGACAATCACATTGAGTATTGAATAAATAGTAAATGAATCAAATTAAATACATGGAAACTAAGTGATATTCATGGTCGGCGATTATTCGTGTTATCGACAACGTACATAAAACACACATAAAACACACATGAAACACACACGTATATTCTCAGTGATCGAGTATTCTAGAAATCTAATTACCGACCAATCGTCAAACTTCCGACCTTCGGTACACTCAAACCGTAAAATTTTCGCAATTTATTTGCGGTTTGCATAAACTTTTTATCTCAGACAAGAATTTCTTCTTTTTTTTTCTTACATTCCACGCTACGTCCTTGATTTCTTTCTTCATTTTCATTAATCACATCTGACGGCCCGGAGATTTCCTTTCGCGCTTATCGTAACGACGATATCGGTAGATTAAAACGCGATTCATGGGCGATGAATTAGTAATTGCGGCTGGTGGATCGTCATCGCATCAATCGTCCGTGTTCAACGTCGTTCCACGTTCTCTTCCTTATTTCCATTTTTTTTCTATTGCAAAACCGCGGCAAGAGCGCATCTCCGCGATGACGTCTCTCTGCAAGATCTCGGCGCGATTTTCTTTTCAAGAATTTCTCTTTATCGCGAATGATCCACCAAAGGTATTTCTTATCAATCGGACGCAAGAAAGCTCGTTATCATTAGTAACGCATTCTGCGTCTGTACAGCGGTGTGACTCGTAATCTTTCGTAGGACAGCGGGTTTCTAGGAAAACGCGCCGCTTCCGTCGACAGTCTCAATTGTCGATAGTCCTCGAAGTTGGATAATCTTCTGTTGGCCGTTACCGGTTCCTTCGCGCCTTTCCCGTAAAACGTGCTGCCGCTCTTAGCCTCGATGTCCTCTATAGACGGCAAACGGGAGTATCGCATCTCGTCCGCGTCCTCGTCTCTCGGCAACGGGCGCTTCTGATCTTCCGGAACCGGTCGGCCGTCCGGATAGACGCGTATCACCATCGGACCCGCCAGATAAGGCCCGTTCGATTCCGACGGCACGTAATCGCCGCTCGCCGCGGTTTCCTCGCCGAGGCCGTTCGTTTCGCCGTCACTGCTCACTGAAATATAATCGAAGAGAGAGAAAGATAAATACTCGTTAGCGAGCGCATCAGTGTGACCGCTTAACTTCGAAATTGACGTTTGTTGTTAAGTCGTGGATTAAGAAACAGGCTTGTTAAAACGCAAAATGGATAATATCGAGATGTTACATTCATTTGTACAAAAATCTTGTCAAGAAGAATAACGTTTCGACTTTGTACGATTTTTACGTAGAAAGTAGAGTTGAACTTATTCGATGTAACGAACCATGATTGCGTTCGATAGTTCGAGTCTTGCATCGATTTCTGCCATTTCGAGGAACGAGTTAAAACGCCGATAAAAATATTTGTATGTTATTTTCTTGTGCCAAACGGAATATCTCGTTTCAAGAACGATCGGTCGCGAAGAACAAGATCAACGACCGCCCTCTCTTATCTTGTCGCACACACGCGTGATGGGTTTTACTCCTAAACGCAATTCCGCGCGCGGCCTCCGCATTATGATAATTTAATATCGACTCGGTTTTCTTCCGGCAACCAATCGAATACCGTCAATTTGTAAGATACAAGGACTACGTGCGAGCCAGACGTGCAGGAATTTGCGATATGCGCGCACACTTGTACAAACATTTAATATTTGCAAACGGCGAACAGACGTGCGACAATAAAATCGCCACCGATTTCGCAAAACACGAATCTCATTTTTATTCACGTTCCATATAATCTTTCGATGATAAAAATATGTTTCTTTTTCCGCGCGCCCTCGTATAATTGATCGGTAAATTCCTGAAATCACGCAGCTTGGCTTTCATCGTGTGTCAATCATTAGTGTACGCATGTTACATACGCGTGTAATATATGGGCCACAGAGAAAATGTGAAAGCCACGGGCTTTTTGCGCGCCCCCGCCTCATCTTTGTGGACATCGAGAAAAGTCGACCTCCTTTCGCGACCCTGTCTATCTATCGGATCTGTAATTTAGAGAAACGGGTGCCGTGCGAAACTTTTAAGATCCTCCCTTCCTCAGCTATTGCCACGCACTCATTGTCGGACTCTTATCGTCAACCAATTGTTGAACTGGTGAAGTTGCATACAGCCCGTCAAGAAAAAATAAATTCGAATCATCTGCACTTCTCTCAGATCTCGGTGCAGCGTTCGAGAGCAACAGTAACTAAAAATGTTTTATGTTTTTTCTGAAAAAAAAAGGGAGAAAGCGCGCGTGGCTCGCGAAACATCCGGCGAGGATTAATCGCCCATCGGACACAATCATGCAAAGAAGAAAAAAGACTTTCTAGAAGCGCGAGCAAGATCGAAGACCGTGGCTGAAAACTTTCTCGCGATATAGATACTGTGTACATTTTTCCGTTCGTGATGAAGGAGAGATCCCAGAGGAAGGAGCGAGCTCATAAATTTTATATTTTTTCTTCTTTAGACCAACGTTCTAAACCGGCACAAGGTACGTTTTCCTTCGGCGCGTGTATGTCTCTTTTATCGCAACATGTTTGCAGTTAAAAAAAAAAAAAAAGGGACAACGTAATTACTTCTTTCCTCTTTTATTTATGTTCTTCTTTTCTTTCAGTCTCCGTGAGAATCTTCGACAACGCAGCTGATTTATTTAATTACGGTCTGTTTTTTACGTTTTTCCACTTTAGCACACCTTTATTCCTAAAGATCAGCTGAATTGAAAATGAATTTGCGATTTGTATGTAATTATACCTGCTAGATCGGCCCCGGTAGTGAAGTAGGACTCGTCGCCGTCGTGGCTGACCCTCGACGAAATTCTGCTGCTTCCCACCATCGCGCGCCAAACTGTAAACAGGACATTACAAGGTGGCATGTGAGTACGAGGCCGTGCGAAGATGCTATCAAGGCCGAAATTCACGGTTCATGTAAATATAGTTTTCGACGGGGACGACGGGCGAGCACAAAATGTGATTTGTCTCGTAATCTCGGCGCGATTCCGTTCAAATAAACCGTTCTCAGTCGCTCTTAGATGTGTGCGAAGGACGATTGATAAGTATCCGAAACGACAGCTCGTCAAAATAAACGCTCTCGGCGATTTTTTTTTTTTTTACAATGCACCGGCTTGCATTTCATCCGTTGCAATGGCCAAACTTTACGAGTTGGGCTTTGAAGTGCTGTGTCTCATTCGTTTTACACGTCATATATGGCCCCGATGCGATTTACTTCCGAAAAAAAAAAAAATAAATAAAATGGCGAAGAGAAATCTTGGCGAAAAGAAATCTTCGAGCAACAATGAAGTCATCGATGTCGTAAATGGCTTTGTCGCGCAAACGCCACGTGCAATGATGAGCCAGCATTTGACATCTGTTCCTCCGAAGGATGAAACTTGTCAACGACAACGGCAATGTGGTACTGTTGTCACGCCACGCGTCGTTTCGAATACTTATCAATCACTTCACACACAGTTTTTCTTACTCATTTCCTTGGCGCCGCGCTGGTAAGGATCCAGCTTGTCGAGGACGTTGTCGTCCATACCGGCGAGGCTTCGTATGCCGGATACGAGTAGGTTCTTAGTGCAGTCCGGCCTCGAGGAATCGGCGCAAAACTGTGCCACTTGTTTGCTGAATAGTCCGTACAGATGACTCATCTGAAACGAACGAAAGGTGCGAATCTATTTAAAGACTGTTTGCCTACGCGATATCTAGCCATTGATATCTTGTGCGTGCGCTGTATACGTGAACACGCAATACGTTAATTCACTTCTGAGATAAGAAATTATATATGTGTATGAAGATATTTTTTAATTAAAACACATTTTCTTATTTTCAAAATATAAGAATAAAGTTCTTTTTTATATTAAATTATATTTCTTTATTAAAGATGTAAATATTTTTTTTTTAATTTGCTCTCCGTGTACCATTATATGCTCTCTTTATAAATTTGTTATTGCTATAAGCATATTATAATCCGGCGACGCAGAACTTCTTTCGACGAAAATTAAATTTGAAAAAAATACGCGAAGAACACATTTTATTTTTATCTCCTCAAAGGCGGACCGTAAGTATATATCGTAATCGCGGATCGCATTCTGGCCGCGTCCGGAGAAACTCGTTAATGTGTAACACGGGGCGACGGAACCGACAGTTATAAGAGCGCGGGGCAAATATGTATGCGCAATACGACGTACCCGTTCATCACGTATCGAATTGCGCGATAGCCGTCTCTTTTCACCGATATAAATCTCGTGGGTTGCGTGAAACGTGGTGAGACCGTATGTCTTCGTTCTCGCACCGGCGATCGCGATAACGAGAACGATGTCCACGGGCGGACTCCTTTTGCGGCTTGTCTGTGCTGTGTGAGCACGACGAACGCCGATCTCAGAATTTCTAATGATATTTTTGTACAACTTTCCCGCGCGCGGAATTTTTCTACCGGATTTATTTGATCTATTTTCGTCTCGCGCGTTCCTTTCGACGCTTGACGCGCAAAAGATATTTATAGATTTTATACACGGTGTGGGATTGATTCGTCTGACGCGTATTTATCGATTTGATATGCGTTTGAAGCGAACAAACGAATTGTCAGAAGAAACGAGACAGTTCAACGTAAATGGAGGAAGTCGGAAAAAAATGACAAGTTTTTTTTATCTCACACCTTTCTAATGTGATTACCGTTGCTGACTGACGTATGTACGTACGTGTGGTCAGTGATGGATTATTGTCCGTTTCCGCTGCGGTTCCGGAAATTCGGAGAAAGCAGAGATGAGCGGAACTGTCGGCTACAAACGAATTAGCGCGGAAAGACAATGACTGCATGCTGTGATTACGATGTGTGTCTACGAAGCAGCGATTTTTATATCTCTTTCATCTGCTATTAAACGTCTTTCTTGCTTATGCGCTTGTAAAAAACACGTGACTCGCAAAACATTTTAAATTGCTCGATATTTGAATATTTATTTATATCTTGTTTAAAACTTGATTAACTGAAAACACACACACACACACACACAAATTCGGATTTCACAATTTAGACTACAATGTACTAAATAAAGAATTTATAAAAAAATAAATGTATAAACAATTTGCATAATAATGTACTCTTGCATGAATTTATGAATTCCATCAATCCGTTTCTAGTTAAAAACTTCTGGTGGATCGTCACGTTTGACGCGTATATAATCGCGTATATAATCGCAAGCGCGCGAAATCAATCTTTAATCTGTACATTGACCTGAACTGGTTGAGAAACCGATCCCTAGCTTTCCTCCAATGCTCTTGAACTTCAGCTCTAGACTCACTCGATCGCTTTTACTCGCTCCAATATTACATGCGCACATTTAATCTCGCGCACGCGGCTGCGAGAAATATCAAGTGCGTGCAACCTTGGCCAAGAATACAAAACGCTTTCAACATTTCGCGCTTAAAAAAAAAAAAAAAAAGTTAATCTTAGAAAATCAGAGTTCACCAATTACAATTTTCTACCGTGTCCCATCTTCAGTTTCACTTTAAGTGCGCAACAAATAAAATGTACAAACGAAGTTAAAGAAGTCGGGACAAATTTTCTTCGTCTTTTTTTTTTAGCAATTTAATTGAAATTGTGTTATTTCTCAAAAAGAATCTCACTGTTACACATCTCAAGTATCTCATAAGATAAAATCCAATAAACACACGTCGGAAAAAAATGGCAAGTCGCATTTTTCCAATCGGAAACGGATTTTTTGTTTTTTTGTTTTTCATAAACGTTCGTCGCGCTTCGCGAAAATCGGCACGATTATTACTGTGTCACGGTGACAATTAACCATCGCCGCAATTATCTTCGCGGACAGCCGATCGTCGTAATTACAGTAATAATCTCCATATTTTTACGACCGTCTGCGTCGCCGTGTGAGATTCCTAAAAAAAAAATGCTCGGTAATTTTATTCAAGAAAGTAAAACTAAAAAAACATATGAACAAATTTTTCAGTTTTTATGGATGTCATACTCTGAGAAATTCGCGCAAACGTACAAAAACAAAAAAAAAACAATAATCGTAATAATACCGCACATCCGGCGCATAGTAGATAGTTCGGATGCAATGCACTCGCATTGAATACGCTCAATTGTTCGGTGAAAGTCCACTGTACTTATTTACTAATACCATCAAGAGTTACTTGCAACATCATTTTCTCGTTTGTGCGAGATTGATGTCTATGTGTTTAAAAGAGATTTAACGGCAATATAATATCTGAGAAGTAAGAATGATGCGTAGAATGAAGATAATAACAAAGAATTACACTCGTAATAAGAATTGATGTATCGTCAAACGTTTTCGTCAAAAATCCATTCAACGTGTTAATTGTAGACAAATTTGTGTATAAAACTAAACAAAAACGTGACATTTTTAAGCTAATCAACTCTGATATCGCATAATTAGCAGGATTATTGACGAAAAGAACGATTCGAGTTTTGGTACTCACTTTTTCATTCCTCGACAGAAATTCCCACATGGGTATCGCCGAGCCGGTGACCCGCGTCGTCACGCAGCAGCCCAGCAGGATGCAGAGGGCGACCTTCCCGATAAAGGACCTGCTGGTCATCATCGTGATTTGCGCTTCTTCTTAATTCACGTCTCGACACTTCACGCCTGTACAGCGATCACACGTGTACAACCGTCACCGATTGTCATCAAACAATCGACTGAACGAACCGATGAGCGCTTCTCTCTCTCTCTCTCTGATCTCGCACGAGAATATCTCTTGACGATCTCGCAATCGCTCGATACACACTGAATCCTGGATCACGACCGCCGCTTCGTTTTATGGTTCGCGGGTCTGCGCGTCACACAGTGGCGACCACGTGCCCCCGGGTGCCCCCACTTTGTGATGTTCCCCATCCGGGTTTCGTGTATACGTCAGTATACACGAGGAGTCAGAGTCCACAGAATCCGGAACATATATTTACGCGCTCTAGGAAATCACGCTGACGCGACACTGGTATGCAGAGATCGCACAAAAAAAAAAGACACATTTCTTGTAATTTTATTCGGCGCCTCATCGAATTCTTTCACACACACACACACACACAAGCTGGATTTGAGAGGCAAGTTTACGCATTAAAATGTGTGTGACCATTTATATTATTTATAATTAATAATTATTAATTGTATAAATAACGTTCTTTTTCATCGCGCGTTTCATCTATTGATTGCTGCAATTAAATTGTATTCCTATCACCGACTGATGCACCTTAAAGTTATTCAGATATCCATTATCAATGCAACAAAGATACTCATTATCAATGCAACAGAAGAATAGAGAAGAGCTGCGGACGTTATATGTAAATAAGACAGTGAGTAATACGTACAATGATATTGTTAAAAAAAAAAAAAGAAAAACTTCTTCAAAAAATCTAAAGAGAGAGAATAAAGAATATAAAACAAAAAGATTCTATTTGAAAGATTGTAATGCGTTAATTCAATTAATTTAATATGTGCGAATTCGAATACACACGCAAGTTGTCGCTTGCACACAGCAAGCTTAATATATTCGGACCACGTGTGAGTTATTTTATAGTATTTACGCGATCTCTCTGGAGGAAATCCCTGATGGGGAACAAGCATGCAAAAGAGCGTTTCTTAATTTTATTCGGCGCCGCGTCTCGAAATTCCTGCGCACGTGCAGGGAAGAGGCGGCAAATTGAAGAAAGTTCTTCGCAAGCTAGAGTGAAATGAATCGGGAATTTGCTATAACTACGAATGCGCTTAAAATACAATTGTTGAGTGAGACGAGCTAGAAATCTGCTGTATACAAATGTACGATTGAAATATACATTGTTTTACGCGTTCTAAATGAACACGCCGACGCGACGAAAGTATGCAGAGAACGCAAAAAACGCGCTCGTTAATTTCGTCCGGCGCCGTGACGACATTCCAGCGCGAATCACGGTAAAACGACACATTTTTTTATGGGAATAACCGACACCTTTGATAATAATCTCTCTCTCTCTCTCTTTAAAATAAATTTTAATACAATTTCAACGGAATAAAGATATTGTGCATTATCGTAACAAGTAAGAAAATATTGAGGACAATTCGTAGTTCAATAATTTTTTATAAACAGTCCTTTTAAAAGAAGACTTTGGAACGAGTTCAACGTCGTTTTCGCATCTGGTTTCGAAGCAGAATCGCGATTACACTTCGCAAAAGAAGATGAGTCTGAGAAAGGGCCTCGACCGGTTCTTCCATCAGGTTCCTTCCAGACAGGTGCTTAGCACTCAAGCCCTGCGGGCAAATCTTCTTTCGCATCTGTTATTATGAGCGCTATGAGGTTTTAAAAAGATGTTTTTATAGACATTTTATAACCGTTGAGTGCTTCATTACGTCATCAAGTTCATCGCACTTTGTACGGAAAGTTTTTGATAAGCACTTAATAAAACATACGTACACATACGACGTGCAAGTGAGTCGCGCTGCGTTACTTGAACAGAAACAGACGAGATAATTCTGTGTCAATTAATTATCGAAGATGTTCGTTAGGATAAATACAAGATATTAAAAAACTCAATTAAAACTATCTATAAGTATCGTTGTAATGATTGAAGAAAATTAACACAAGTCGTCGAACAGCGTCATTGACTTCTTATCAGTAATGTATGCTCTTCTTTCTTTCAACAAAATCTTGTTCTTCCGCAATATAGTTTGAGAAAGCACAAACGCGCGATTCGACTGTACGTACATACATCGTGTGGCGATTAATCGCGAGCGAGTAACATATCGGTAACGATCAAATCAAGCGTGTGACAGGAGTATCAATTAAAAGCGACACCGATTGTGTCGCCCGCATGCGATCGTATCGCGGGTGTTGCTTGTCCAGGAAGGCAAAGCGTAATTCGTAACAACGGCGTGCGCGGTAACACTCGTTGTGTTATTTATTCCCTGCTGCGCTCGTGGCATACATAAATAAAATTTGTACATCATTTCCCAATTGCACTTTCACATTTGTCTCTTCGCAAACCGTATAGCGAACATTTCGTCCAAATATAAACTTTATGGGTGACAACTCGCGCGCAAATTCGATCGGTCGACTTGAAAAAAAAAAAAACCTACTTTTTAGCGCACAATTTTGTTAATTTAGTCAATTTTGATCTTTTAATGCCGCAGGATTTGCGAAATAATAATTCATATAAAATGGTGATATAAGTTTCTTCGAGACGTTTCCGTTTATTGAACAAAAAAATCACCGACACGAATCGAAAAAGCATTGCTGGCGGCTTCCTCAAACTCTTGTTTTACGAGGTAATAATTTTATTGCAATGTCAATATAAAATAATAATATCGTTTCGATTTTATTTAGAGAAGAAGTGCGTAGAACGTGTTTTATCTCTTCGGAGATTTTAAATTGAAGTTTTCACGCCGCGCGCGGCATAATTTCACGGCGCGGGCATTCGCGGAATGTGTGCATACAATCCAGGAAAATTCACGCGTAACAAATCGAACAATGGCACCGTGAGGTTTTTCCGTGGCGACGACCAACGTGAGAACGCACACGCCCGCGTTGTGTTTCGCACAACATAGCCTCGCGGCGGAGGCATTTACGCGATGTAACAATCCCCTCGTGTTATTGTGCGCGCACTTGTACGCGAATGCGCATTAATTTTTGCGACAATAAGAGAGAATACTATTCTTAGCAATTTTTCAAATTAACAATCGTATCAGTTATCTTGCCCCACTTTCTCTCTCTATCTTTCTCTCTTTAACGCTGTTTAATGTCGTTTAAATATGTTATTATTCGGAGTTTCAAATACGAAATGAGCCGTGCACTCGACTACATTATGTGTATCATGTTTATTTCTAATGTATGTAAATATTTAACATCTTGATTTTGCTCGCAATTGACCTCTATTTGTAATTCTAAACGACAGTCCGATATATAAAAATTCATGGGCAACAAGCAAAATTAATTTGTTTTAGCGCGATCTTTGACTGTTCTCCGATCGATATAAGGAGATTAGCATTCGTGTCGGGATTCACATTGTCTGAAAAGTTAACGACGTTAAAACATTGCACGCGCATGAAATTTGAATTGAATTGAATTGGCAGAAACTAATTACACTAAGGATAAGTCCCTTCACAGAGCAATTACATAAACATATATATGAACGCGAAGCACGCGTTAGAATAATCTTGAGGTATCAGAGATTTTTCGAAAAAGTAAACAAATCATAAAGCAACACCCGATGACCCGGCGCGAATTCGGAATCGTTGACGAAATATCAATCGGCGTAAACTTGATTATTAATTAGGAGTTTTCGATCCGAAGTTTTAACGCGCAGTTGTTTACACAACGCTTCACCGTTATTATCTCATAATCTCTTCTCGCACATGTGTATCTGCATAAATGCGCGAAACTCTCCTCCTCACGGATTGTCACGGATATCCTTCCACGTCGATGATGTCGTCGAACGGTTGAAAAGACACGTTCGTGCGTATGTAACATACATATATACACGGCGCGGCATTGAGGTCGGCTCGCGCATGGTTAATTGAATTGGAAAGCAGCGGAATGACACAATCTAAACGCACGCGGCGCGAAACGCAGTTCCCCATGTATATTTGTCGCGACGACGTATGATATCTTTGCCGAATCGGGAATACAGCTTGCGAAAAATATAGCGCATCTGTTCGACGCGAATCAGATTCTCTGATGTTGTTGTGCAAACGAAAAAACACTACCGCAATTTATATTAATTACGAATATAAATAATATTATAAAAGCATATAGATCGACAAGAGCCGATGGGAAGGAGGTTTACGTAAAAATATTTCGCACATAAAAGAGATGCGATAATGATGGAAATTGTTTCGCAGAAGATGCGTAACACACGGGTGAACTCGTGGTAACCGGAAGTTGTACGATCCCATACCAATAAATCTGTGTTTCGTCATCGCGTAATGCACTCGCCGTCTTACACGTAACACGCTGTGGGTAAATGACATTAAATGGAAATAGCTGAAACAATGAGAAAAGTTTCATAGAAGACCATCGAACATAAAAGAACCGGCGTGTAAATAAAGAAGATACGTGAAAAGTAGGCTTTAATTAATTTGATCTATCACATTCGCGGATCCGCTAATTGGATTGACGAAGCCAATGAGATTTATTACGTAGCTGTGTGCTGTTAAAATAACAATTTTTAGCGTCAGTTTATGCGTGAACCAAGTCTGTTTTCATTGGATGTGAACCAAACGCGATGGTTCCAGTTGTCGTGTCCAGTAAAAAAGCCTCATGTCACAGGATCAATTTGTAAGTCACGACTTACACATATTTGACTATGTATTAACGCTGACTTAATCGGATGTCATATTGAAATTAGGCTAGACTTTGCGAATACGTTAAACTATCGATACGGTAATTATTTCTTGGTACAAAAAATTTGGAATTAAAATAAATGCAAACGAGATTCTCTGCCTCTTATTTAAAAAAAAATCTTATTTTGATCAACAAGTATTGCGGTACAGAATCAGACTCACAACACAAGATCTCAATTTTTTTATCTCACACTCTAAAATATTATAACAACAAAATATAATAAAAAACTGAAATACTATACTATGAGAAATATAGTATGATATTATATTTCTAAAATGAAAATTATGTAATTTTGTTACATATTTAAAAGGAAATCTCGTTCTACATGTATATTGTCGATTTATTGTACCTTTTTCTTTCAGATTTCTTTCCCAGTTGAGTGGCATCGAAACCTCAACTCAATCGTATTTGCAGTTCCAACATCTGCAGTACAAATCATGACCGCAAATAGTTACGTCATTCGAATTTAACCGCAACGTAGTAACCGAACGCGTCCGTTCGACGCATCTCGGATTTGCAACGTCGATCATTTCGCGCAACAATGAGTTCCGTGCCCACCGATCGCAACGGAATGCAGAAGGACGCGGAAGCAGATCGAAAAAAAAAAAACGGGAATCAAAATTGCTTCCCTGTTGTTCATCGTATCGCGCGCACGCCGTAGAAAAAAAATTCAAGAGAACAGAAATACTTTATTATAGGAGAAAAAAAATCCTAAACTCCCGTTCTAAGACTCACACATGTGTGAATTATTTTATTATAAGATATAATCTTTAACCAGAAGTAACACTAAACACAGAGTAATTTTTGTACAACTCATGCTTGAAGAAAAAACGACGTATGAAGAAATTTACATTCCCGTCGACCGTAATCATTAACGAATATACACGCGCTTCTTCGCGATTAATTTGTGATAATGGGGAAAGATCAAAACACGTGAATTCAAAGTTGTTGACGTAAAGCGTGAAAATAAAAACAAGACGAATGAAAAAGAGATAAGATTCTATTTTCAGCGATTCTCATCGACTTTCGCGCAAAATGCGAATGTCCACGTTTGAGAATCAGAAATTCGCATAATTCCCTGAATCGTCGCATCATAAAACTGACGTTTACGACAATCACGACGATTAAGATGATGATGATGATGACGATCAAACTAATTCTACTATCTTACGGCCACTTGCGAAAGCGAGGAAGTTCTCGAACATTAGCGATTGACCTTCGAAAAAAACATATAAATGTTAAAACAAAATCAAACCTAGTTTCAGATGGTCGATAGTTACGATGTTAGTTGTGGTCGTTTTTACACATAATTTACTGGTGTTAAATCATTTGAGAACTTACAGTGTTCTATCGTTGACGGAAAATCAATGGACATAAAATACTGTAACCTTCAGGTGTGACGAAATAATAATATGCAGATTTTCTGTGAAAATATAAGCGACAATGCGGCAACTTTGCCGTCGTGCAGAAATGTGAAATCCGGAGGCGCGAGAACAATGTTGTACCATTTGATTAATCACCGGGCGATACGTGATAGGAAATTCCTTAGTGAGATGGGCACGTCGAAATGTAGAATAATTTATTAGGAGGCGAAAATCACATCGTGCGAGACGAATATATAATATATGAGGTAAAATTAATCCACGCGCGCGGATTCGCGGATTTATTCTGCTTGTGCGAGGATCAGCCTCGGCCTCTGAAGGTCGTTAAATAACGTTTGGATAAAAGGTGTGCAGGCTGCGCGATTAAGCTACCGAGATTAATTATTGCGCCTCCTACGCGAAAAGAAGATAATCTATTTCGTTCGCGATTGCTAATAAGAAAAAAAAAAAAAAAAAAAAGAGCCGAGGATCTGAGCTCGCGGGATTTCACGCCGTGAGATCAGTGCTTTAATCGTCGTTTCGATAGTCGAACATTGGAGAAGAATAGCGAACTGGAATAACATATATCGCGGAATGACGAAGGCGAGGATTATTAAATTTTTTTCACCGAAAAAAAAGTCGCACGAAGAAAGCGAATGGGGAATAGAAAACCGGTGATTATTTTTATTTTTTTATGATTGAAGACGTGTCAAGCAAATAGAATGTTATTTACTTGTTTAATAATGATAAATTAATAGAGACGAGGAAAGACATCTTGGTTTTCCTTATTTTTCGCTGAGTATTTCTCGAAATACGTTCCACGAGGTCTTTGACTTTTCAATAGCTATGTGTACGTGAGTTGCGAAGAATACCGATATACATTTTTGAACACCAACATAGCTATGATTTATCTGTATAGACAACAATGATTTATCTACATAGACAACAATACATTTGTCATGAAGTCATATATTGTGTGTGTGTGTGTATGAAATATATGGAATATCCACGCAACGTTTTGTTCTCGGCGACTCGAAAAATGCCATGCATTTAATCAGGAAATCCCGTATCTTCGGACGTTTGTCGCCACAGAGAAGATTCTGAACCAGTATGTATACACACACGCACGCACACATTAGCTAAATTATAATAAACGGCGCGTGCTGGATGAAACTGATGTCGAGGCAACGCGATTGTGAAGTTAAATTTACAGAAAGATTTATTCTTCGTACTTGATGTAATTTTTTTTTTTTTCGGCACGGATCGCAGTCGTGCAAGTAAACAAATAACAAATATATTTCACGTATTTATAACTCGAGCCGTAATAAGTTTTCAAGTTTTTGCAAAACCAAGAGATGCGTCGGATTTAATTTTGCCGGACCGAGAGTCAAAAAATCGATTGCTTTTTTTTTTTTTTTTTTTTCAATCTCATAAATTCTTCTCTCGTCTCATCACCGAAAAAAACCCGTGCACATTCACACAGTCGTAAAAACAATGGACGAGCACAATAATATCGTGCACTTTACTCACAAGTGCCTGAACTTATAAAAAAGATTTTTACAGAAAAGATGGAGAAAGAGAAAAAATGTGAATTGGTCACAAATCGCGATTAAGAACATCGTAGTCGATTCTCGAGAGAAACTGGAACGCGTTTGAAGATAATTGTCGACGGTGTGACTCAGATGCGAGAGAACCTTTTACGCATCACAGTAATAAAGTGAGACTCCTCCGTGTCATCTCTCTCAAGACACACATCCTCGACACACATTGCTAACGTTCCTACGCTAACGTTTACGCTCGCGAATATAGACGTGCGTGTGTCTCAGACGGCAAGGCCGAGAGCAAGGTCGATGTGCAAAATATCTCGCGCCGTGATGTGTTCGCGGATACATGTATCGCGATAAAAGAACTTATTTCGCGCAACATAATCCCGCAAATCAAGCTTTTCTTCACCTCCGAAATGGGGGGTTCCGCTTCTGCGAGCACTAGCAGTTCAAAAAATTGGCAATTGGACAGAAACTCTTGAAGTGTCACATCGACAGTTTCTACTAAAAAAAAAAAAAAATCGACGGTTCTAACTTAAAAAAAAAAGAACAAGAATGTTTACTTCCAGTCACTTTCTATTTTCTACGATCAATGTCACTCGAAGAATTAACGAAGATATACGAAGCGCCTTGTTCAGCGCAACGATACAAAAACATTTTCTTGTGTACACCACTAAAACAAAGTTTTCTCTTGCACTTTCGTTGTTCAGATTAGCTGCTGCGGTAGAACATGAAAACATATCGATCCTCTATCTCGGCAAGTAAGAACTTCGATTTTTTTGCAATTTCTATACACTATATGCTGATTTATCAGCACCTGATTTACACGGTTTGAATAAGTGGATTTTAATGATGTCTTTTGTAACAAAACGTGATGATGCTTGGCATTAATGTCGGGAAAAAATCCACGATTGGGAAAAAAATCGACGTTATAATTCAAGTGTGATTTAAAACTCGTCCAACAGGCGCCGCATTTTATATTCGCAAGTGTTATATCGCCTGTTGACGTCAACAAGCGAATATCGAGAATCCGTAAAATGTTAAAACGTTAACTCGGCGCCAAATAGTCGGTCGATATTATCGTCTTTCGCACGAGAGAACCGATTGAGTATCCGCAAATTTTGGATTTCGCTGAAAGGAGTTTCTTAATCTTCATTAATTAGTCCATCTAATCAGCTGCCAAAAGAATATCTCAAACATTAGTCACGTATGTACAAATAAAATAATACGGAACTTAATATCTGACCTAATCGACTCGATCAAGAAAACATTTCTGAATTGTCTTTGTAAAAAAAGAAAAACAATAACTTTTCTTGCTTTTCTTACGGAATAAGATTTCATTTCTTCGTCTCGTATGAGAGAGAAAATGCGCTTGCTATTATAAAACTATTTAGATATGTAAATGTTCCTATCCTAAGAAAGAAAAAAATTTAATATAATTTACATTCACCTTCCCATATATGTATATTTATCTCTTGTAATGCGGAATTATACTCACCGCGCGTGCGAGGATGTTCCTCATTTATATATCGCAGATCGAGTATCGACGAGGTAAGAGTGATACGGTTCTCTTTCGAATATTTTCTACAATTCAAACGTAAAAAAACCTTACGAACAACATGTCTTTACGGATATTTTCTACGAACGCGAGTTTGTCGCGCATTATTCACACGAAGAATTTCAAACTTTTGAGATGTTAATAAATTCGCGGAGATAAACAGAATGAAGTATCGTAATTAATAACACAACAGACGGCAGGCGCCAGTCGTCCTCTTTCTTTCTACACAAAATCGCTCTTTCGTATGTGTGTTTTGCCGCGCTCGTGAAATTACGCAAAATGAAAAATACCGTCTGAAAATTTCGCCAACTTTATATAATCGATAAATCAATCATCGCCGCGTTTCGTTGTGCACGAACGCGAAATCTCGTCCGAGTATCAAAACGATTGAAAATGGATTAAAAACACATTTTGTGTGACAAAATCTGTGCTGGAAATAAACAGATGCGTGTGTACGCTGTAAATATAAAAATATATTTTGCGCTTGTAAAACGGTTACAACATCAATTCTTCTAAAATATCTCGTATTTAAACGTCGTCTCGCGCTCGATGTCGCATGAATAAACGGACCAAATAACGTGCGCATTAAACACTTCAGAAGTAACAAACTCTTACAATATATCTGACGAAAGTTGTAACATGTTCTCATTGTGCACATCAGTGGACTTTTGTACGCTGTGGAATGCTCACTCCAATGGAAAATTACGTGAGAAAGCGACCAGAGATGACAGAAAAAAAACAAAACAGAAAAACGTATCATTCCCGTCTTTATCCAATTATTAACATGCTAATCACGCGTGACACATATGTGTGATGCGCTGATTTCCATTAGCTCGGCGTCACACATGTGCGACAGCTCAGTTTGCCTACTTAGTACATCTTATGTGTGCATATCTGAAAGATGCAACATACTATGTAAAACAATCAAGACCAAAGCATGAGCTGTAACGGTAGATTTTCTAGTCACACAGTAGCAGCTAACGTTACCCGCGCTAAAAGAAACAAAAGTAACGTTAGCTATATATGTTGAGAAATGAAGAAACACAAGAGACCGTTGATTTGATCGACATTCACTAGAAAAACAAAAAAAAATGGTATATGAACAATCTATTCTCTCTTTCAATTATGGTCGGATGCGAAGTTTGAAGTGAGCATTCCAGATACACAGCGTATAGAGTTCACTGCTGCACATCAATTTTCAATAGAGAAGACTGCTTCATGAATATCTATTTTTTAGACCGTGCAATAGTAACATGTTGTCATATTGCAAATCATGTATAACGTATTTAACAAGATTCACAATTGTTAATGCAGTCTTCCTGTATGTTTAGTGTCTCCCGTATGCATGATGGGATTGATGAGCTGCAAAATACACATTATTGTTTTCCAAGTTATAAAATAATTTTCTAACAACAGAATGTCAAGTCTTTCTCTTACCTTTATAAAATTCCCCAAGAAAATTCACGTTAGGCACCAGAGAATGAACCTTCTGCAAAACTGTAGCTTTTGGTTCCAGCAAAGCATTTATGTTCCAAATCTATAATAATATAATAAAATTTATTTTAACTCTTTTTAGTTATATGAATTTTTTGAATATCACAGTTTATCTCTTTATTTGTAATACACGTACCTGAATAAGGTCCTCTCTATCGCGTATAGATACAGTCACACCACAAACTTCATCATCTTTATCTACGTGTGCTGTAAACTGTTCCCCGATAGCTGCAAGCACCACCTCTTTCCAGACACGTTCCTGAAACAAAAAAAATATAATAAACACAAAGTGAGTATGAATCTATAATTTATATAAAGTATATAAATTACAAATAAGATATACATGTCACTTGATACGTGAAAAGAATAAATGGTCAACATAGAGTACCTACAGTATCAGACTTATGGCATTTCAATCTCCAAGTACCACCCTTTTGATTCAGTTTGTCTTCCCATAAAGGATATCTCTCGTCTCTCATTAAATGGTAACTGTATTTCACCTGGTAACACACAAATCAATCATCATATATTTTCTTACAAATCTTTTTTTTTCACATAATTTAATCAAATTTGCATTATATAGAATTTTAAAACTCAAAACAAATTTTAAATAAGACTGTCACACATGTTGAATATTGAGAATTATAAAAATACAAATGGACATAAATGGATCTGCCAAACAAGAGTAAATTATCATACCTGCATGTCACCTGCATTTGGTATGTTATTAAAGACAGCCCAGAAGTTTTGTACAGTATTTACAGTATAGATCTTCTGGAGGTTGGCCTTGTATTCTTCTGCAGTTGTTCCAGGAATGGCCCTGTAATTAATAAAGTGTATCTTAGTAGCAAATTTCCACAAAAAGATAAAAGAATTAATTACATCAAAAACCTCTGATAAAGTTTGCTGGAACAAACATTAAAAAAAAAAAACAACAGACAATAGTGTGTAATACAAATATTTTTTCCTGATATAATCTATATTATCACTCTTATCTTTAAAAAGATTGCTTGACACACCTTTGATAACATACTTAAAACTACATACATTTAATCATCAATCTTTCTGGTTTGTGTTGCACAAGGAAATAAATAATGTACCAAGAAACAAACACAAATACCTTTAACCAATATAGGAATAACAATTATCACAAGGACACTCGATGTGTTTGGAACATAAACACGAAAACTTAAATGCGAAAATATAATATTTATAATTACAATTGTTTCTTATGTCTTTTGTTGTGCCGTGTCTTTTCGTGTTTTTGCTTCTCCGCTCTAAACATAAAAAAAAACACGATTTTACGTTAGCGTACATTCTGACAAAATTTTTATCGCGAGTGTATGACGTGCGCGCGGAGTATTTTGTAAACGTGACGTTTAAAAACACGCACTGGCGAAGATAAGATTGGGACGATGCATCGGTCGGGATGCGTTTATTTATGCGCTCGCCGATTATGTGTGATACGTACAACAGTCGAACGATAATCCGCGTGAGGAAAAAAATCTCCGTTTCTTTCTTACTTGTCCAACCAGAAGGTCCACGGCGTCTGCAACGGGATGCCGTCTTCGAACTCCTCGTTTCTCCCGGTCGTCTTGGAATCATCGTCGGACAGCACCGGTGTTTTCAACAGGTCCGCCGAGGTGCCGTCTTTCCCTTCGCATTCCGCCGCGGCCATGTTCGAAACGACGATGCAGCCACCGCTGTAACGTCAAAAATCATGTGATCGCCCGCCACCACTGCCACCACCGTTGTCGTCGTTGCTGCCGCTGCCGCCGCCGCCGCGATTTACCGAGAAGAATTCGCGAAAATCACAGATGTACACGATTATGATGCGATCGAAAAGGAAGTTGCCTATATGCAGATCGCAGCGAGGAGAACGCGCGCGATTTGTTCTTCCTCAAAAGAATGTTTGACGATTAAAAGCTATGCCGAAACAGAGCCGAAATTTGTGTCGTAACCGACCGTAACGATTTGCAAAGGACATCTGTGTGTCGCAATGTTTGTTTTACATGTATATACTTTGTGTATATTTTCATAAATGGTCGTTACAGTCGGCGAAATTTAAAAGTTTTTGTTTATATTGTTTTTAACATGTATTAGGTCAAAAAGAAGATACTGTACACTTACACATTGCGTTTTAAATAAAAAAAAAAAAGAGCATTTATTTGTTATTTTGCGTATATAAATAACGTATATATTAATTGTTTGTAAAATACTATTGATGGTAAAGCTTCGCTCAAAAGATAAACCTTGAGCTTGTTTTATAGAATAATCGACAGATGTCACGTAATGTATTTTCTTTTCCCGTTTTTAGCGCGATTTTTTAAAATCTAATTAGAAATCTTTGTATTATTAAAATAAACACAAATAAAGATTGTGACTTAATTACAAGTAACATTAATTATTTTTTATAGGATAACACCGAACTCATATAGTTAGCCTCTAATGATTGGCATTTATTGATTTTTTCTAGTTGCTGATTTTTGTCCGTGGTTACTTTTTACTTGGCATTACAGTAGGATTAATTTGTATTTTTTTTTTTTTTTATAGTAACACTGGCTTAGAATCTTTTCGTTGATTATTCTTGAAAAAAAAACTGACAGTTCTTGAAAATGCCAATCATTGAGGCAAAAGTGCCAGTCTCACTAGATATTTTATTTTTTTCTGCTCTACAATAAAGAGAGATTTTATTTCTCTACACATCTATTATTTGTATCTGAATGACTTTTAATACAGTTTCGCGCTTCGAAAATATTTTCAGAAGAAATTTTTTTTGCAAGTGCAATAAAATAAAAATCCGAACACTGAAAAACGATGATTTTGCGAATACGCACGTTCGAATGCACATGTGAAACTACCGCAGACGCGCCCGTCTTTGTGCGTCGCGTGATCAAACGGCAGGGGCTCCACCGAACATCCAGTATATGTAACAACTACATTTATTCTGAAACACACATACACACGAATATATGTTCGAAGACATGTCTTCGGGCCTCGACAACGCAATGATATTCGTAGATCGTGGAAACGACAGTCAGTAAGCAACGAAACTCCTGAGTCTCGGTGCTTCTCATATTCACGTTCGTTCATTCGAAAATATATCCGAGGATGTCATCAACTGTGAGCGACCACAGTTTTTACTTTACGGTCCGTCGTTCCGTGAACCGTAACACGATTCGCATGACGCGCTCGACGCACGAACGCCCGCGCTAAATTTACCTCGGACGCCGCGATGCGCTTCTTCTGCATCACCGCAACAGCTTTCGATCATCGCTTGCTGTCCGTGCATACGTCGTGTGTCGTTATTGCGTGCCAAGTTGTCACGAGGAATTATCTTGCGTATTACGTGAGCGTTACTCGGTTTTCGCAATTTGTTTCTTTAAAACGGGCTGTGCGCTTTTTAAATCGTTATCACCACGTGCAGCAGAAGAAGAAGAAGAAGAAGAAGACTCTACACAGACATAGTCTATTGTACGGCCGATTGAGTACTAGTTGACAATCTAGTGGTAATTTTGACAGAACGACGTCGTGTGTCGACGTATGTGAAACGATAGTGTTTCGAGAAATATAAGAAAAAGCACCTAGTTTTAAAATATTAGAAAAAATAGTTTTAATTCATTTTTGAATCGAACAATATATTTGTCACATATGTCATACTATATGTCACCGTACGAACAAAATCTTGTGTACGACTTTAATTTAATTTATTTCGTAATATGAGACAAATATAACTTTGATTGCTAAAACTTGATTGATTAGTTTTCTTTCCGGCAGCGGCCGATTTTAATCGGACTTTTATCTCGTTATCTCATTGTATTTGTTTATACGACTTGTTGAGAATTAAATTTAATAAAAAAGTTTTATCTCTCCGCTTGATAACACTGAGCAAACAAAACCAATATGTATTTTCACGAGTAAAGAATTGTTCAGAAACATAAAAAAAATCGCCAGAATTCGTGTAATTTTTTTTTTCTCATCGGTGAACATACGCACAGTTTTATATTACGGATGAATATTAGTTGACAATCTAACGGTAATTTTGACGGAACTTCATGCATTAGAGAAAATAAGTGTAAGACCTAGGTAAGTGTATACTGCTGTAATGTATACGCGCAATGTTAGGTAAAGTGTGTGAATTTGATCTAGATGTAAATTTGTGCCGTTATGTCAATTTACGATTTGCTTGTACACGCCACTTATTTCCTAATATTGTATCTTGTACATATTGATTTTAATATTTACGAACATGTTTCACTCACTGTTGTTGCATACATATATTTGCGTGACGCGCAAACTCATTTTGCAATCAAAAACGTACACTATAATTTCCACTCCACCTTTCCGTCTAACACGTTCGGAGCGAAGGTCAGCTTTAGTGTCACGAGAAGAAAAAACCGATCCAGAGAATCTATTATCTAAGGAATATCGAATATACTATACACCACCGCTAATTATCACTATTGTCGTGCATTCTGTAACGCGTAACGACCAGCATGATTGTGTATTGTGAGATATGAATATTCAGTTGTATTCAATTTGCGAAGGCCGACACATAGCATCGAGAAACAGAACAAATTAAAATTCTCTGATGTTTCTTACGATTATGATTGATAACAAATATAATAAAAGTATATGTTCGAATTATATTCGAAAAATTTCATCGCGCAACGCGATTATTTCTAAATTGGGAAAGGCTCTGCGTGGAATAAAGGAGATCCGGATCCATATTACATACACGTGATGCACGCTATTTCCTATGGAAATTTTTTAATTAAATTTAATGATTGAATTAAATTTAATCACGTTTAAAAGACAATAAATATATAATAGCACGTACATCTCTGGCACATCGGCTCATATCGATTTTAATATTTAATATTTAGGTGCAATTTCTATTTTTATATTTGCCTTATCTTAATGCTTATCACGTTAATTAGACAGCCGCAACGTTTAACGCTAATTCTCGACTTCACAAGTAGAGTGCAATAATACAGGAGTAATATATACGATACCACTCCTGTAAGCAGGAAGGTTTATATGACGTAACGCGAAAATGTTTGTACAGAACCCGCATATAAACCGCGCGAGTGTGTCGAATCCGCGTTGCATTTATTTGTACTTCTCTTTTTTTTTTTTTTTTCATTTTCGTGAAATCGCGGAGGAAACGATTCGCACAATACATCTTTTCCTCTTTTTTTTTTTCAGCAAAATGCCAGCCAATACCTATCAACGCGTGAACACGCAAGTGTCAAACTTCTGCTGGCGTCGAAAATGGGCTTTTCTGATCGCGCTGATCTTCTGTATCACTGTTATCATATTTTTCACGAGACATTCGATAATTCACGAGCTGCGGAACACGATGGAACGCGACACGTATCTGGACGACGTATCTGAAGATCTCTTAAAAACAGGTGATAATTTTTCTAGATTTGTTTTTTTTTCGTTTTGTTTCGTTTTCTTACAAAAGATTAATATTTTTGTTATCGCTTTGCAGTGTTGCAAACGTGGTACAACTTCTCCGGTGGTGAGTATGGCTCTGGCAATAATTGTATTAGAACTCTCTTATTTTACACAACGGTGCGTGTTAAACGGCTGACGAGATGCATGTGGGTTTTGTGTGGGTTTTATCGCTACTACGAGACTGACATTTCGCGTAACAAGCGCTGTACGTTAATATCCTGAAGAGAATTTTTCAATTTGATTTATACTGGCGGAGCGCGACTGGCGAAAAAAAAAAGAACTTAAACACGTGAAAAAAAATTAATAAAAACGTGAAAAAAAAGTATATAAAATAAATTTCATAGAGTTTATAATAGAACAAAAGAACTTCGCAAATGAGAAAGTCCGCGTAACATTTAAACGACGGTAATTTGTGTCGCTCCAATGCGTTGTGTCAGCTTCATTCAATCAAACCCGTAAATACGATTGGAGAAACGCGATTCGCGCGTATATACGTTATTTGTATCACTTGATAATTCAACATTTATACGATTTCCGCGCGTGATTTCTCGCTATGTTACGCAAATAACGATCTTACGCAGTAAACATTCATAGTAATATTAATTGCAAATTGCTAACAACGTACTTGAACCACGAGATGATAAGCAGGTTAGATGTGTCATAAAAAATGATGCAAATTACAGATTAGAAGCTCGATACTAATTGCCGTTTATCAATAGCGCAACAATGATATGATTTTTTGTGCGCGTGGAAAATGTAACACGCTGTTCTCTCTTATTCTTGAATAAAAAAATGTTTCCTTGAATATTTACGTGCTATTTTCCACTTAACTTCTCTCTATTTTCCAAGAAATTTCTTTAACTAAAACTCGAATAATCAAGAAAAAACAACGCAAGCGAAAATTTTTCTTAGAACTGTTTTTTAAATTAAAATATTCCGAGATAAATTTATTTCCGACAAAACAATCGATGACGAACGATTTGTTTTATTCAGGTGAGGAATGGTATAACAACAAAAATATATCCGCTCTGAATTCAAGCGCCTATCAACATCTGTTGACGGACATGCGACAGAAATGGATAATATGGAATCACAATCCGAACGAGTCTTATGTTCTTCGGGAACCGAGTGTCCAGGATCCGTCGATGGGACAGTCGACTGCTATACGCGAAATTCTCAACGACAAGGTACTGAAGCATCGCATTTTCCACACGAAGAGCGCGGAAGATCCGAATCATGTGTGTTTCGCGTGAACGAACGATTGATAGCGAGCGCTATATATATATACTTTGATCTTATTTTTTTTGCGCATTAATGAATGCCGAATTTCGTTTTCTATTGCTCTCTACAGAAAAATGGATTTTTCATAGAGTGCGGCGCATACGACGGAGAGACGCGCAGCAACACGCTGTTTCTGGAGCGATTTAATGGATGGACGGGTCTCCTGATAGAAGCGGATCCCATCAATTTCACTAAGATGCTCCGGAAGAATAGAAGGGCCTATCTCTCGCCGACGTGTCTCGGTGTAATTGAAAAGCCCACCGTGGTGAGGAATTATAAAAGAAAGTTTGACGAGATCGAGATACAATTTGTCGAGTCGATGACGTGACTTCGTGAGTGCTTACACACAATGCAATTGTCAGTTCTAGCAAAATTCGAGCTTCGATTTCCGACTCGAAGAGCAGTTAGATTTTGTGCGCATATGTATAACGGTATTACATATAATAATTACGCGAACGCTTCGATGTGTGGCCAAGTGCGGGATAAGTAACGAGGTTCGTCGAAATTGCAGGCGTCCCTTCTCATGGCGAGGAACGTGGGGCGATTACACGAGCCCGAAAATACGACCGTCACGAATTCGCCCGACGTAGCTTACACGGGCAAGCACATTCGCGTGCAGTGTTTTCCATTGGCGCTTTACATCGCCGCGTTGGGAATCAAGACGGTCGATTATTTCAGCCTCGACGTCGAGGGCAGCGAGATCGACATACTGGAAACGATTCCGTTTCAAGCGGTGGATATAAAGGTACATATATGTATGAAGCCACTTTACATATCTGTGTTGACACGCCGATCGGTTTTTGGAATTTTCATCCTCGCGACTGACGATCGAAATTACTCGCGGCATTACTCGCGTCTCTTTCATTTACGGAATGTTAACAATTTCCGCGATTGCCTTAATCACAAAATGTATCTACGCATTTTAGACCATGTCTGTGGAGTACATACACAACGCGAAAGGACAAAAATATCTGATCAAAATAATGGAACAACGCGGATACTACGTGTATAGTTTTGTGAAACGTCCGGACAATTTGGCGAACGATATTATTTTTGTGAAACGCGACGCGTGACGAATGTGCGAATTTGATCAAATAAGTGAATTATGTGTTTTTCGAAAATTCGCACACACGCAGTTATTATTCCGCTCTTGGATGTTATCCGTTTTCTCTGGCACATGCTCGTCATAGCTGATTTTGTGATTGTTAGATATTAAGTTGTTAAGCATATATATATAATTTATTTATGTTATATTTTACTTATATATTTTATTATAGCATATAAATTTTATTTATTAAGTATACACATATTTTAATAAATTATTTTAATTTGTTAATAAAAAAAACCATTTTATTGTACAAGAAAGATTATCACGAAATATAGATTGATAAAAATAAAATACACTTTTGTCCACGTTCCTACAGGAGACGCAACAACAAATTGTATATCTAACGCAATTATAATGTGTATTTACACATATGTATATAGTGAACGTGTATACACACGCGATTTTTTTATTAACCGATATATAAATAGAGAAGGAAGTAAAACCAGTGTTTGTACAGGAACTTTTAATCGTTTGTGGCACATACGTAAAACTTAAAAAACTTCGTGGAACGTTTTTTTAATAAAATCTACTGTAATAACAATTAATAGTTAAAATATAAGTAACAATGTAGTTAAATTATTGCGATAATTTACACGTTGCGTAAAAAAAAATTATGTAAAACAGAATAGCACTAAAACACAGCACTTTCTCAGCTGGTTAAATTATTGGTAGTCCGACCAATGAAAAAACACCAGTCACGTACACATAGGTATATACATCTCTGAGATAGTTTTATGTATCTTACAATTAGTAGAAAGAAAGAGATATATACTATATATATATATAGTAGATATTAAAGATGAGAAAATTCTTAAAACAATTTACATGAGCATGTTTTAGGACAACTGCGGAGAAGCTTCTTTTAGTTCTCGAACTACCTTACACACAAGATTTGCAATACGTTTAAAAATCTACATTTAAATCTATGTGCTCATTAGGAAGTTTACTTCTTCTCAGAAATATCAGCATTGTAGAAAAAATACATACCTACCGTAATACATACCGTATTTCTCACTAACAACGATGCGTTTTACATATCCGTTAAAACTTAATTAAAACTTATGTACAAAATGTGCGATTTTACTTTTTGTTTTCTGTCTTTTATATCAACAATATCTTGATTCGGTCTCGCGTCGATCTTTCATCGCTAATTCCGTCGATACGATAATCCGTGAGAATAGCGAATTTCTGAATCCTATAAAATACAAGAACACGATCTCAATGACAAGAAATGTTAAATAATGTTAAAAAACATAATAATAATAACAATAATATAGCGAGAAGTTAATTAACATTGAACTCGCTGTGTAAATCTGCAATTTTTGAACGTTTTTATATTTCGTTTCATCTAAAAAGTATTACATTCGCTTAATTAAATCTACGTTAAACTTTGCCACATCGCGTTGACGCGTTTTTCTAGCAAAACAAGAAACACGTACGTATAAACACTTCATCTTCCTACGAATTTGCAAATTGCCGAAAAAATTTGTTTCTACTTATTATTCTGTCACAGCATTATGCGTGTATAAATGCATTATTTACAATGCGCGCGTTTGTATCACATACAAAATCGAGGAACTAAAGTTATCTCGTCACAATGAACGTCTACTACAATTACTTATTGTACCGCGTGAATTTTTGTGTCTATACGCTAACAAGCACGTACTAGCACATATTTATACTAACAATTAACTTTTATGTCGCTACAAAAAAATGTTCTACAATTCAGTTACTTCACGAAATAAGTAATTGTCTATTCATTTATCTATTCAGTCGTCACGCGTGTACAGATGCCGTGTGCGTCGCAATGCGATAAAAAAATCAAGACAGTTTCCCAAGCTTTTGAGAACAAATCGAGCTTGCTTAAACGTAGCTCTCCTGCTTTTTCGTAACGATACTTCCGGCTACGACGGCCGTAAATAAAGGCAACTTGATCTGGTTTTCCGCGTGCTCATTGCTCGGTACCTTCACGCTGCAGCTCTTGCTGTTGCTGCTGTGTCTCCGCCAGAAATCCGAGTGACTGCTGCTGCAGTTGGTCGAACCGGTCGTGTAAGTGGGGGTGCGTCCTGACGTTTTTTTCTTCTTCCGTTTAGTTCGTTTCAGACAGCACAGTTTGAGAAAGTTTTCGCGAAATTTCGAGGACATTGCGTTGTAAACAATAGGATTGATCGCTGAATTAACGTAGATCATTACGCGGCAAAAGTACAGCAAACTGTAATAGCTTTCAATACCGAGCGAAACGACCATCTTGGGCGGCACGATGATGATCCAGAGAGTGAAGGCTCGAAAAGGTAACAGGCATAGAAAGAAGCAAAGGACCACCGTGCCCAACATCATGACCACCTGCTTCCGGTACTTGAGCAGATTATTGGCCGGTCCCCGACTTATCGTCGGATTTGCCATCAGATGCTTCGCGATCACAGTGTAAAGGAATATCAAAATGAAGAGCGGCAAAACGAAGAATCCCACGATCGTCGTTACGAGGAAGCACGTCATCCAGGTTGTCGATGCTGGTGTGGCGCAAATTGGGGTGTACGTGCCGTCTGCTTTCTTCTCAATCTCGTACGTTACCATGAGCAGAATCGGACTATAAAATATACATTAAAACGGAATAAAACTTTCTCTCTCTTCTCTCCCGTCATCCTAATTATTATAATACTATATACGATACTATTGCACGTTTGTTTAAGCATAGCTTTGAGCAGCTTATAACGTAATAACGTAAATATTACTTAATACATGCAGCGTTAAATCACGTGTAAAACATGTAATGTTTTCTGATAAAACAAACTCCATCTTCTCTCCCGTCATCTTGGTTATTATAATGCTATATATGTTTGCTACTATAATGCTAAATATGTTTGTTGTGCGTGTAGCGAGGCAAAACTCATCATTAATAACGTAAATGTTGCTTGACATACATGCAGCGTTCAAATCTAAAACACGTAATATATTCTGATATCGAAATACCGGACGAAAATCTCTTTTACACACAGAGATACACCATATATGAAGCACGTGTAGACTTAAAATAAATACGAACAATTTAAAATAAAAAGAGAACAAAATTGCATAAACAGATAAAATTATTTCACACAGAATATTCATGAAGGTTCCATGTGTTTTTCGGATAAAAAAAAATTATATAAATATTTGCGCGTGAATATTCGATACGTCAGATAAGTGTATATACATTCGCTTGATAAGCCGCAATATACTGATATCGAGATCACTTCAACGCTGAAAGTTTCCGCGCGCATTCGTCCGAATCGTATCTTTCTTCCGTCACCGATTAAATTCGCTCGCGACATAACTCTCTCGCGAAAGTCCGGATTTAATATCTTATGGACTGTCAATAGCAAGTAAGTTTCAATCCAACACGGAAAAGTTGTGCCTTTCCCCGAGTTATTCTGGCCTTAATCCTCTCTCGTTTAATTTTATTACATTACATAATTAAGAGAATGAGAAGGGTATGATTTTTTTTTTTTTTATTCCTTCATCGGAACTTTCTACAAAAACAAACAGTACATCTCGGACTTATCTCATTTACTATACTAACAACATAAAAATATTTATGTACTTTATAAAATATTTCCATATTTATTAACGCATTTCATTTAATACTTCACTAAAAATAAGTAAAATATTGCACTGAACACACTTCTGTCGTCCGCGAACGACATATCGTCGTGCATGTACAAATGTTGCGTGCGCGAATTGTGCCGCATTAAGTTAATTATTTAGATATATGTTATTTAGATATATGTTCACTTATAAGCTTGCGAGATAGTCAAATGAAACACATGTTTAGGAACAATATTGTTGTTCGAATCACAGTTCGAACTCTCTGGATCATCAGTACCGCCATCATCTGCATGCCGGTTGATTGTTGTCGTCATAAAAAGTTCTCCTCCTGATATCGATCTTCCTCCTGATTAGCCGCGTTTCTTCTCGCGCCGACAATGCTCGTGCTTCTACGCGCGCTTTCCTCGCGTCTGAAATCGCACAGCTTGAGAAAAGCCCTTCTGAACTTGCTGCTCATCAGATTGTACAGTATCGGATTGCTCGCGCTGTTCAAATAAAACATGATCCTGCAGAAGTTGAGCAAGCCGAAGAACGTGTCGTAATTGATCGCGGCTATTTGCTCGGCGGGCGCGATCACGATGTAAAAGATGAGCAATCGGTACGGCGACAGACACACGAAGAAGCTGATCACCACTGCGAGCAGCATCATTACCACCTGTCTCCTGGCGCGGGTGTAATACGAGTCGCTGGTGTTGTTGGACATCGAGTCGCGAATCAGATGGCTCACGATAAACGAGTACAGCACCACGAGGATGACGAACGGCGCGACAAAGAAGAGCAACACCAGCAGGAGAAAAAACGTGACGCTTGCGACAGTGTCGGCCTCCGTGAGGCACATCGGCACGTCGCGATTCATCTGACTCGCCGTCACTTGCTGACGATCACCGGTGCCCGAAATAATATCCTGTGCGACGCCGTGATTCATCTTCATTTCGCGATACTGCGATACCCAGATCATCGGGCTGCAATCAGTCGAAAAACAAACAAAAACAAAACGAGATAGCGCTTTTACTTCGTATTTTTTGTTGTTCTTGTTTCTTTGAAGAAACCGCAATTTCGACAAAATTAATAGAGGAACAGAAAAAGAAAAAGAAAAAGAAGGCAGACTAAGCGAGACGAGGGTCAACGTAAATATTTGCGATTACCGTAAGTCAAATAATTCGGAAACAGCTCACAGAGGAAATGATCGATCGTAAAACAGATCGAAAACTCGTAGGCTAATGAGACCAAGACAAATTGCAGTTTGCACGTTGATCCATCATATACTAATCGCAATAGACGTGCTCAGTAGTTTTCCCCATCATTCGGGCGCTTGATCCTAAAACTCGGCTGAGATACCACGCACGTGGTAAAACTTTTGTGAATTATCGTTAGCCTTGCGGTGCGTTGATTAGATATGTACTTATATGTAAATATGTTATCAGGTTCGCGTTACAAAATATACAGAGTGTTCCGTTTTATCTGATCAGATATGTGTTATTTCGAGTTGCGTACGTTTGTACAAAGAAAAAAACACAAATGTTTCAACGTACGTTTTGTGTTAAACAAAAAAAAATAGTTTAATCTATTCGTCTAATAGTTCAATCTATTTGTCTTTCATAGATTAAATGTAAATATATACATATATAATATTTAAACTGTTTCGGATTAAAAGTAACCGAAAGAGAAAGGTGAAACACGCGAAATATTTTTTTTCGTAAAATTGGGAAACGAGCGGTAGAAAAGGTTATCGCTCTTCATCGTTTTACATTTTACGAAAAACAGGCAAGAAGCATAGAAGAGAGCGCGTGTCCGCGCAATCACTTTTCCACGCCGTGAAATAGAATATCCTATTTTTTGTGCCTCGTTCCCGGCACTTTACACAGACCGCTACACAGGTCGAACTCAATTTTCGCGCCCCCGAACGGGGCGTAAGGTGATATCGAGTTTCCCCGAGTGCTTGGGTGAAATGTGATTTCGATAATTGCGCGCCGCTATTTATTTTGACGAATCGTCTGCTTGCGTAACAAAAAAACAACAGAACAACGGTCTTTTTACCCTTTTTCGAGTAGAGAAAGCGAGAGTTAACGCACAAACATGGAGTGTCGGATTCTTTCTTTCGGCAAAAATATCTAAACAATAGAAGAGAAATAGACAAGATAATCAATCGCGTCTCAGGACAGTGACTTATTATGGAGCCGAGAATGCAACAGGAAATCTACAAGGAAACTTTGAAACAGTCACACGTCATCCTGTCGAAACGTCGTCGACGCGCTTGCATTCACTCGCGTAAGATCGAAAGGCTCGTTTTCAAACGATCCATCACTAAATTGCGTTGTTGTTCGCAATCAATGACGCGGTAATTTCGCTACGATCTTTCCAGAGACTTTCGCCAGTGGCGAGTATACGTGTACTCGTAATATGAAACTAAACTGAATTGAATAAGATACTCAACTTGAATTTTTTCAAATTGAGTATCTTATTCACAAAAATTTGTATTTCGCGAATCTCTGACGCGCGGAAAAAATAATTTAAGCGCACAAGTATTAATTGCGCAAGTTACGAATATACACGTAATATGAGAATAAACATTTCGAGAGAATATCCACGCAGGTGCTTCTGTCTTACATATATGACACGCAAATTTATGTGCAACTATTCTCTTTGCGAATAGTCATTTTATTGTACAATACGCGCATTTTACGATTTGCAATTCCGTCACTTCTCAAACGAGTACAGTAACTACATGCAATACTTATGCAAATCTGATTTTCAGTTTACTCACGAAAATGCGGGCCGCAAGCGTAACCGAGCGAGATAAAGAAGGAGACATATTTGCATTGTAATTTCACATTTTCCGGTACGCTTCTGCGAGTTAAAAACAACAACGAGTTTGTCCCGCAGGTTTTGTTACTCACGTACCCACACAGATACCGATAGTTGTCGCGACTCTTAGTTTTGACGACACATTTCTCCAATGAATTTAGTATCTACTTTGTCTCGAAATTTGATTGTCTGCGCAATTTCGCATCGGCGCGCGCGCGCATTAAAAGCGCCGAGACTGTACATGAAGTTATCTAATTACATAAGTGTGAAGGCGAAACGTAAGCGCCTTGAAACTAATGAAACGCTCGATATACCTCGGTATAAATAATGGTTATTTATATAACAGAAAATATACAAGAGTTAAATTTGCTGTAATTAAATTACTGAATAATGAATAAGAATATCGAGCGTTATTCGTTAAAATATTAAATAAACTCCGCGTAAGTTTTAATTGCGATCCGGCAATTAATCAATTTTGCGTTAACAACAAAATCTTTTCAAAACGCGAAATTACTATTTTGATTTATAAATAAAATGATAAACAAGAGAGAGAGAGAGAGAGAGAAAGAGATCTCAGTAAAAATAATTGCACGGAAAACTAACGCGAATATTTTACGTGTACGTAAGTAAATTCCGTTTTTTTTTTAATTCGTGTTTTGTCACTTTACTCTTTGTGTGCCGCGTGAAAAAAGCGAAATTTCATAAACTTGTCACCGTAACACTTTTTGAGAAAAATAGTATACACACGAGGAAAAACCACACTCGAAACTTTCCGTGACGCGGCGCATCAGCAACACATACAACATAAAATACAACGTACCAGCTTCAATTTGATTGATCACGACTAACGTTTATATTTCATTTATATTCAAGGCCTGTTTCAATTGTTTGTTAATTGTTTAAATAATGTGTTGTCGATATATTGCTCTCAATTTCGTCGATCTATGGATTTGTGCAAGCTTTTGACGCATCATTGTCGCAAGGACTCCTCAAAATTACAATTCGGAGACGTGCTTCTAGCTTGGAGAAGCATTTGAGCTTCGTGGCTTCGAAGATTGTCACTCAGCTACATCTCTCGGAGTTCCATTAATACGGTTATTTAGCTTTGCTTAAGGACCTCGGAGATCGTGTCTGCCAAATCCTTCATGAAGTGAGCTTCATGAGGTCCCGAACCGCTTAATTCCGGTTTTGTACTACGTTAATTTTCCAGCGCTCCCGTGATGATCCTTCGAAAATAGAACTTGGATCTTGAGAGCAAAAGTTTATTTTACTGACAAATTCCTTTGCGCGCACTTTGTATATTTGTTTTTTTTCTTCTTAAATAAATGACTTTTTTTGCATGTACGTTTAGTACGATATTAAAATGGCATTTCAAATATCTGCGTGAAATCCATGTTTTCGCGCAATGTAGTATCGAGGCGAATAAATATGTCTGGCTAATACTTTTTTTTTGCGCGAAGTGTATATATCGACGATCATTTCGATAAATACGCGAAAGGTACGCGAATCGTCTTTGAACTTGGAGGGCGATTCGGACTCAGTCATGTAATACAATTTGTAGCTAAACCGTAGCAGTTCGATTGCTCCTTTATTCACAAAGCTCCGACGTGCGTTGAAAGCTCCTTAAGCGGAAAGGAGGAATACCATGCGGATACTGTTAATTTTGCACCGGCGCATGAGAGCACTTATTAACCGAGATGCGTCTTATCGAACCGGTAAAGCACTTTTTAATAAACAATAAGAGAAGCAGCTGGGAAGAGACGATATAATTCTCCCGCGTAAATTTTTGATCGCGCCTTCAACTTTAATCCGTCAACATTCTTGTCAAGGAGAACAAAATGGATGACAAAGTGTTTCTCGGCTAATTTCGATCGTAAAACTTTAACGAAATAAAATTCGAAGTCGTCGGGATATTACAAATTCGTAGGAAGTAATGATCACTTCGTTGCTGTTCAAGTTGATTAAATTGATATATTATTGTGTGCGTATAAGGAAGAGATGATTATGTGAAATATTAAAGAAACGAGAGTACTAAAATGTCGAACAAACAAGTCTCCGACTTCTTACACGGAATTAATTCTCCAAAGCGTTTAATTTAATCCAAAGAGTTTAACGATTGTGACCGTTTTCTTTCGACGTGGTTTCGTCTGCGTTTCGTCATAAATGACCCGTAAACTTGGGTTCTATATTTGACAACTGTGAGACGTCGATTTAACGCGTACACGCGCTTTAGACGTACAGGCATCTGCGGAGAAGCGGTTTACGAGCGATATTGCTCTTTTACGATGCCTGTGTGTGGAGGCCTCAGCGGCACATGTAATACGGTCGCTTTTATCTCGGTTGAACGTACACGTAAGCGAGAGTGCGCGAGGGTTGACACAGTGGCCGACTGCACTTTATATGGGAGTAAAAATCGAATCCGATTTATATCCGTTTTTCACTTTTCGGAGCGACTCTTTTTTTTTTCGACCGCGCTCTTTGCAGCAAAAGCGTTTACAAAAGTGAGGAGAAACGTCACGCACGACACGCTAGTTATTCTCGCATATTTAGTCACGACATATATCGTGCTCACATAAATTCACAAGTTTATATATTGTTTACATTTGTCTTCACGTCTCTAGCCGCGAATTTTTTTTTTCCATTAAAATTCTATCTTGAATTTAAGCTTTTTATTTCGGTTTTTTGAAAGAGAGATTGAGAAGCTTAGCAGATGTGTTGCGAAAAATGTGTATTCGATCCGATAAAAATGTTGCAAAGAATAACATACGGCGTTACTGTGTGTGTGGTTTAATAATATGCTAATTTGTAGTAAAAATATTCAAATTTTATTTCCCGAAAAGAAACGAAACGAACTTCGCGTCGGACGACGTACCTACTTTTTTCCGGAGCGCGCAACCGAGTTCGCAAACGTCAGGTTGCGGCGGCTGAAAGAAAGTGTAAGGAAGTTTTCCACTTTAAATATTCTCGTGTGTACAGACACGTCTTTCCGTGAGATACACGTGTGTTGTACATGACGTGCGTTCCGATAGCGACACACATCTCTCGTCCGCGCGGTTTCATAAGAGAAATGTTTACATACACGATACTTCCCTTATGCGCGGCAATCTGCAATCTTAAGGAAAGCGTTGACATGTATCTGCTTTCATCACCAGGCGTTCGAGCATAAGAGAAAAATGTGCTCGCGTCCGGAATTTATCGGACGAATATATCGCGTTTGGCTCGTCCTTTCTTTCCCCTATTTCGCGGTCTTTGGTTCAAGTGCATTCCCGTGCGAGAGAAGAAGAAGAGAGAAATGTGAGAGACCCACGCGGAGAGACCCACATCATAAAACTATATTTCCGGGGAACCTCACGTTGTTCGATATGAAATATTTTTGCTTCGTATAAAAGACACGCGCAAATAAATACATGTGTATCTTCTGTCAACAACATATAATTTATATCTTTATATTCAACCATCGATTCGAACAGCTTAAGATGTTTCTCGTAATTAATGTAGTTTCATATTTTACTCACACGCGCGCAAGTTTCTAATTTTCGCTGAAGCTTTGTAATTGAAACAAATAAATTGTGCAAATAGAATATATAACGACGCGCGTTGTTATATTTTCAACGCAGAAATAATACACAATTTCAAAAATGTGTGTACGTAATGCTCCGATTTTATAATAAATTTTTGTTTAAACACAAACGATTGATGAACAAATATCCAATATATTTGCGTCATCTCAGTGTAATGTGCGATTCGCCGCTTGTGTATGCGCACCTTTAACTGCACGATCATTCACGTGTGTTAGCTGTTTCGCGCTCGGGAAAAAGAGCATAATTGTTCGCAATGTGGCGAATATCAGACAGCCTCTCTTTGAACAAACTTGACGAGAATCCTTTTTATAGAGGGAATTGCGACGGAGACGAACATAATTGGGCTGTGCGCGGATATTGGCGAAACCGCGTTCATTCATCGCGCTGGTTTAGATGTGCTTGATCCTTGATGAAAGCCCGCTCTGCTAAGCTCACGTGTCTCTTCTTTGCTCTGGGTTTTTATGAAAAACCCGCCGGCCGTCTCTCTTCGCTATTCCGACACGTCGCCGCCGCAGCATTAAGCGGCAGCATCTCAACGAACCCCACGTATCTGTTGCTTTACATGTGTAGTAATTCTCTCGCCGGAAAGTCTAGTACTTAGAAACGTCGGAAGAATAAGATCATTAACAGAAGATCTTCCCGGCGAGCATTTTAATGCGTTTTCAAAAG
The DNA here is from genome assembly GCA_014825495.1 of Pseudomyrmex sp. PSW-54. Taxonomy (NCBI): domain Eukaryota; kingdom Metazoa; phylum Arthropoda; class Insecta; order Hymenoptera; family Formicidae; genus Pseudomyrmex; species Pseudomyrmex sp. PSW-54. The sequence goes on along the minus strand of QVNX01005809.1, from coordinate 59,105 downwards.
CGCGTATTGTTGATATAAAAAAAAAGAAAAGGTGACCGCGTGCGCTACTTTTGAACCGTGTGTGGAATCACGTCATTGTTGTCGACGTTTTACAGCGAAGCGCAATATCTTTCGCAATATATCGCTTGACGGCTGATGGCTCGAAAGAAACGAGTCTTCGAAGAGTCATTTTGCGATGAATTTGTGTCTCGCGATTTGATTTTCTTTAAAGTGGGTGATAGGGTAAAAGACCCTATTACCGACAGTGGTTCCTATTACTGTCAATCAAAATTTAAATGATTGTTTAAATATGAAAACTACATGTTTAATTTTTATTTGTAATACTACTAATAAATATATTTGTAACACTAATCAATAATTATATTTGATAAACATTTTATTAAAATTGGTTCTAATACCATAACATGTAGTTTTTTCATATTTAAACAATTATTTAAATTTTGATTGACAGTAATAGAGACTATTGTCAGTAATAAGACCTTTTACTTTATTCACGATGTAGGCCGTGAAGCTAATTCTCGCGACGGCTATCTTCACTCGTATATAATATGCACCGTCTGTTTGCGATTCCGCTTTATACGTCGTCGGTATGCACGTATGCACCTTGCGCGGTAAAGGGATCCAATTACGTTGTCTCTTTGTGGTCCGCGCGCGGAGATTCAGCAATTTCTTCACCGGGAAATTTCTTACTTTCGTAGAAACGCCAAGTGTCTCTCTGCGCGTGACATGTATTTTGCGAGCGTAATGCGATCGAAGTATGTCGCTTTGTGTACACGTGCTTGGATTACACGGTATCATCGATGTGCTCGTTAACTTCTCGTCGTTCAAAATGAAGCGGAACAAAAGTGGTGACTCATTGATGTGTCATAGAAAATCTGTCTCGTTACCGTATTCATAATCTCACGACGGCGAGCGATACGAGACAAAATATTTCAGTCTTGTTACGTATTAGAATTTCTCTTCCCGCTTTTCCCAAAGTCCATTTAAGTTACATTTAAGTAAAATACTGAGAAATTGTGCAATATAGTATGAAAGAAAAACGGACGTGACGTTTTCTTCCAGAGCAAGATTGCATCATACGACGGAAGTTGAGTAAACAGCACAACTCGATTCTGAAAAATTAATAAAACCGTCTGAAACAGGTTCGCTTCCTCTTTACAAAACAGAGTCACAGTTTGCGTTCGCGAAATCAATATGCTTATCGTGTATGGGACATAGACGCGGGCGTGAGAGGCGAATGTGACAAATCTGTACAACTCATCATCACGAGCTAAGCCGACGAACTTAATCCCGCTGTTCCGTTTCCTACGCACGTTCGGCACGTCAGAGCGGAAAAAGTCCAATGCGTTTTTAACACACCACTTTAATTAGCGATACACAAAGAAATGAAAAGGTTTTGCTATTATAAGCCAGCAGGAACACAATTTGCAGAGTCCACTGAATTGTTTGCTTCGTCAACAAAATGTTTTGTTGGCAAAACAAAAAAGATCATTAGCAAATTTTTCTTGCTGGCCATATAGTAACTGATCTTTTCGCTATTCCAGCAAATCTTTTTTCTCCGTGCATTCTGACACCGTGCCAACAATTCTAGAGCTCGAATATATATTTGAGATAAGTTCACGTAATGAGCACCGCTTTACAGTAATTAATCGTTATGTGTGTGTCGTATTTTAAAAACACAAAAAAGGTATATTAAATCGAGATCCAAGCAAGAGACAACAGAGAGCAAGAAACAATGTACAGCTTATCAGCGCGACACACGTGCAACTACGCGAATACAATCCGCGGTAACTATTGTACTTTCCGCATGTAACTACATGACGTACAATGTAAAATAATTACAAGCTTTATGCAGCCATACACGTGCAAAACTATGCTACGCGCGTATTTACGTTTCACGAATATATATATATTTTGTTTAATCTCATAATAATTATGATGTTTCACAGTGTCACTCGTTCTTCTAAAATCTTTTTCTTGAAAAGAAACGTAAAAAATCTCCTTAACGATATTATTCCGCGTATACTTTTCTCTTCCGAGAGTAAGCAACAATATCAATATCGCAAGAAAGAGGATACCGTATCAAAGGATAACGCGCAAGTTGCATACCGGACTTATAGTCTTAAATTTCAACCGGAGTTAATAACGACGAAACTTTCAGCGTGTGATCTAATCCAAACAAAATCGTTAATCGATAACCGAGTTGTGTCCATAATTTAAATAATATTAAAGTTACTTCGAACTTTCAGAGACAAGTAAAATCGGGAACGTACATATCGCAGACGCACATCGGATGTAGTTCGATAATCTCCCAGAGCGACTGGTCGCAGAATCCGCACAACAACTCGTAAAACTTTCGCAATAACAACAAAAAATAAAAACAACACAATGACATAATAAAATTCTTGAAGAAAATGGAATATCAAAAGCTTCGTAAAACTTGTAACACAAAGAAACAGTGAGCTAGAAAACTGCGCTAAAACATTAAATACAAAATTGTTCGATTGAGTCTTCAATAAAGTTGCGACAAAAAATTGCGCCAGAAAGAAAGTGCTGGCGTGTAATAAAACTATTACAGAGGTCTATTATGTAAAACAGATTTTAATCAAGACCGACTACCATATTCGCACACGTCTTAAAGAATTCATCGAGAAGAGGATTAATGAATTTCCGTAAACTTCCGTCTTTGTATTACGGTCACGTGAGAATGACGTGATAGAGCTAGCGGGAAGATACGAAAGGGCGAGTGAAAAAAGCGCGGCATGCGTTAGCTGGAGGGAAGAGAAGAAGGTGGTTTGGAAATATAAGTAGCGAATAAGCGAATCGCGAGATAAAAGAGCAGTAAATGAAGCGAATTATTCGTATTTTTCAATTTTCTTTTATAATCTCAGCCTTTTGTATCACCTGGTGCAAACTGCCGCCGTCACCCATGCCAGGAAACAAAGAAACGTAGCTCTCGCTTTTGTGCACACGTACCTGTAAACATAAATAAATCGGATTAAGTAAACCGCGCTCGCGAGACACATCTACCTCTTAATTATATTGTTTTTTTAAAAGCGATCTTTTTATCTCGTTAATCCGTGCCCCGCATTGTGTACTCACCCCGCCCTTAGAGGCTCGCAAATTGCATAATAGCGTTCAAACGAAATTGCGAGGATCGTCAGCACAGAGGCATGAGCCACTGTGAGTTCCACGAAAGGCACAGCTCGACCTGCGAATATCACAAGTTTTCAGACTGTAAATCATATCTAAAAAAAATATAATGTACATATATATTGGATAGTCTTTCGATATTTTCTCTTTCGAGATTACTGACTAAAACGAACATTCAATACGTTGCATCGTCGGAAATGGAAAAAACATTTTCTCGGTGAGATTTTTGAAAATGCACAATAAAAATCGGTGCGCGAATTATATTCCCCAAACACAAATTTCGCGTGACGAAATACACATACACACACACAGCGCCGCGATAAACTGTCATGACACCCTGGACACCGTTATTTTTCGCGCGACGAACACATCTCTCTATTTTTGTATTTATTTCGGATCCTCCTGCGCACCGGAATCGTTCATTACGTTGGCATTTTCTCTCAAGAGCGACATGTTTTCTCGTCTAATTTTGCCAACGATATAAATATAGAAGTCGTTATTAATATAGAACTTCTCTCTGTTATCTTTGTACGTGTTGTGTTATTTGAATGTTATCCGCTAGAAGACAACGCTAGAAGAGACACCGTTTTTGAAGTCACGGAAATCACGGCACGTAATTAAAGGGACGTGCGCGGACAGTCTTTATATTGCAGTTTTCTCCGGCGCGTCAAGGTTCGTAAGAACAAATTGCTCCGACCTCTCCGCCCGTCTCGCAGGAAGGCAATCGAGCGGGAGGATGATTAGGATTTTTCTTCGGAGAACTCCAGGGAACAAGACGAGTAGTTCGTCTTACGGTGGATATAACGCACTAGCTCTCTCTATATAATAAAAATGATACGCCGGCATTTTCTTTCAAAGCAAAGAGCGATCCTCCGACTTCCTTTCGACTTCTGCTGATCCAACAGTTAAGTTCGAAAATACTTGTGTCGCTTCTTTCCAAAAGAATTATCTCGCAATAAAATATACACAAGAATACGTAGGTTCTTTCTTTTGTCTCACTATTTCACATTCCACATTTGAAAAGTCGTGAGCGTACGTATATATATTTTTTATATATAAATTTTTTTTCCATCAGTACGTACATTAAAACTGACATTTAAACACGTCTAAAAAATTTGCATTAAATTTTTTACTGAATAAACAAACGAAGCAATACATTCTTCTCAAAAATGTTCAATATTTTATTTAAATTTTAATATGTTATTTAAATTTCGTTTATATAAAGTTATTATCAGATTATATTCGTTGTGTATTTTTTAAATTTTCAATAGTACTTCCTCAAAGGCGATTTCTATTAAATTCGGTAATGGAACAGAGAAAGATATATATTATGTAACTTTATTCACACGTATATTCTCTTTCAATATATATCTGTTACGTATATATTGTCTTTCAATATATCTGTTACGTAAACTTTCGAATATATCCGAATATTCTCTGTTACGCAAACTAAAAATAAAAGAATCATTAAGCACGTTAGATAATCAATCCGATAAACGTCAATTAAATTATTAGATCGATCAAAATTGTTGAAAGTAAGATATAAATGATAATACGCAATTTACGCAGTTTTACATCTACATGGCTTTGTACAACGAAGATTGAAAAGAAAAAGTACAATTCTACAATATACAGTTTCTTCACGATTCATCGAAGACGAGCGAAGTCGTCTCTTTCGGCGTTGCTCTTTTTATTTGATTCGCGCGCGAAATATAAATCGCGCGAATTATACAAAATCGCAAAATATCAAGTGACTAGAAAAGAATTTGTGTATCCGCGGCGTCGGGAACGCTTTCATAACTCAACACGTTCGTTTTTCAGCGGTCAGTTTCTTATCAGCGTCGCGCGCGGAACTCGAGGTCTTCCGAGTGGAAAGCTATTTTAACACATTCTCGATATTACGGTCATCGCCAACGTATATACTGGGTCAAGTCCTTCTTTCCGAATCTTAGACAGAGGTGTTATCTCATAACTTATTTATTACGTTTCGCTTATTTGAAGATTCATTAAATTTTTCAGGAACTCGGAGACACAATATCGAAGTGTGTTATATCAGTGTTATATATCTAACACACAAACATATATATGATCTGGAAATGTATAATATATGTATGATCCGGAATGTGTCCGGAAGAAGTTCATAAGGTCTCTCATCTCTTTTCAGAATCTTCTCATCGCAGTGACACAGTTAGACGTCAAGACGATGCCTCCCCGTGGTCCTTAAGTGCTTTATAATCTGATATCAAGGCGCTGGGTAACATGAGGAGTATCTTATAGATGTCTCTTAACACGGAATTAGAAAACATTAAAAGACGCGCAATGACTCGAAGAATTTAAAATTTATATTAAATAAGGTCGAAAGAGCTAGTACCAGCGCTGGCATTAAATAATTTCTTGCATTAATTAATTTTATTTTTTGCTCTCAATTAGTAGTTTATTTAGTCAGCGACAAACAATTGTTAAAAAACAGAAATGTGTGTGTAATAATAACGTTTTAAACGAGAAAAGATATTTATAAAAACAATGTTTTTGTCTGTTTGCCGATAAACTTATTCTTTCGTCTCGCTCGCAAGCTATTTCTACGCAAAATCGCATATACGGTTTCTCGCGCTATCGCTTATATCGTTGGGGAAGTTGTTATCTATCATTCTAACGTAAGGAAAGGTTCTCTCTGCAAGATATCAACCGACCGACCTGCAAATGTATCTCGTCGAAAATCGATCAGAACTAAATGAACCGGCGCGTTTATTATCGTCAATCTTATCACACACGAAACGCCCATTTGCGCTTTTATATATCACTTTCATCTTCTTATATCGTAGAGAAAGAGAACTGCAGATATCAAAACCGTTTCATTTTTTTTGGAGAGAATCAAATCGCGTTTTTTCGCGCGAATAATATTGAGCGTAGAAACAACAAACAATTGCGTATTGACTCATTAAATATAACGGGATGTGTAAACTCTATCCTAGTTTTACGAAATTAAAGATACTTAATTTATTAATTAACAACTAGATCGCAAATAAAATTCTCACGGAATGTCGGAATCTATCTCGGGATTTTGTGATAAAACAAATAATACGTGATCGTGACAACAGCCTTTTCACGGGCGTCTCGTGCGAAAGAAGAGTTTCTTTTTCAAAAGACCAAAACGATAAAACAATGTGTACAGCGAAGCAAAGCTATTTCGATCGAGAAAGAGATTGGCGGAATGCGAAGAAACAACGAGACCGAGACGTGTCTGGCGAATCTGTCGCGAAAGGGATCCCATTGGACCTCTGCATCTCTCACCGGCGGCGCCTTTCTATCGTATTTCCTGCTAGGAAGGTTGAAGAGAGAATTGGATGGGAGAACCCCGCGGCAGGACAAGAAGAGGTGTGTTATGCCGGGTGTAGCATTAAATGCCCCGACGCGGTTACAGGCTAAGAGCAACGGTAATTCGTAGCGGGGGGTAAAGGTTTGCCTACTCGTTTCAACTCCCTCGTATACGTTTTTACCGTCGATTCTGTCCGACATTGAGGCACTGTCGTGCGCGACATGCGTGCTACTCTTTCTCTCTTCTACCTTGTCCCAGCCTTGTCCTATACGTAGTTTTCTCAAGGGCTTCACGAAATGATTAAGAGAATCGTTAAGATGATGAGTGCAAACATTTGTTTATAATTAATATGTACGAATGTCCCAATAACCACAGATGATTATTAAAGAAATTAGATAGTGTGAAGAAATGTAGGCTTCAAATTTTTTAAAAATTCCAAAAGACAGAGTCTTTTGAACACATGTTGAACAGATGTTTGTGTGCGATCGATTGTTATATTTATTTTAAAACTAGTTTGGAATTATTACATGTGTGTAAATATTAATAAAAACAATTCGCAATATTTTAATTATTTAATTGAATATTTTAATTATAGTTTTCAACTTTTCCAATATGCGTATTTACACGTGTATACACCATTGATAATGTCAAATTAAATGACTGGAGTGCAAGTGGCACGATTAAAGGATTTCGAATTAACATGTTCTATGGGGAAATGGATTTCAGTAATTTCATCAGTAATTTCAATCTGCGACCTGACATGGAAATCAATATACCGTGATTACCCTGTATTGTAGAAGATCACCGATTTCATGTAGAGTGTTGTGGAATTAGCGCTCACTCCCCGCGAGTAAAATCTATTCGCTAACATTGATTTTCCTCCGAAAGGTCAGAGCGCTGAAGTACTTTACGACAGAATGTATTTATACATGAGTTTTTTATTTTATGAGCATTCTTCATCTTGTGTATTTATTTATATTTACGTAGACTAATTATCCGCAGATTAACGCGAAACTTTACGATATCACCGTTAACAATGATGATACAAGCGCGCTGAGATTTCTGCAGAGTGCAAGAGAAAACTGTACATATTTCACTATAAACATCATACGTGAAATAAAAGGTTTTGTTCAAATCAATGTTGTATATAAATCGAATTATTAATATTTGTCTATGTGACTTCTGTCCGCAAATAATTTGGAACCCCTTTGTTTCTTCGGCAAACATGATTACTTGGCGGCTTTCTTTGAAGTTTTTTAACATGTTTACGTTGATAAATCATTCAGTAAAGAAACATGCTTGTCTTCGGGGAAATATCTTCTCTCGAAATGGGTCATCAAGTTTCTTTGCCACGTGTCTGGTATTTTGTCGTGAGGAAAACTTCATTCGTGTTCTCGAGTTACAACACGGGAGTAATCCTCTCTAGCTTACTAATTTTCTTCTAACTTTTTTTCACAAAAATTTGATTTGAACGTTGTTTTCAACGTCGAAGACGTTTAGATTCCACTCACTATTGCTTCGTTATCAGAGAAGCAGTTTCCCGGCATTGTCACACCGCGAACAAAAGATATTATTTATAATATATTTAATTACCGTAAAATAAGATTTGTTTTAAAAAACTTACGCACGTGTTCCAACATATCGGTATTTGCAGAATGTTATTATCGGTTTTTAATATTCTCAAGTTACCACATAACATTTCGTTACAGACAGTATAATATCGCATATCGATATATATATCGCTCGATATATATCGCATATCGATATATATCGCATATCGATATATATCGCATATCGATATATATCGCATATCGATATATCGATTTTCTTTTGCGTAAGTTTTTTCTTACAGTCCTAAAATATATTGTTGCATGAGAGAAATAAAAAATTGTAAAACTTAATCAATTATAATTTTCTCATATTTGAGTTTTTGCACGCGATAACGAAAGCTCCAATCGCGGTGTAATTATCAAGGTTTTATGCGCGAGAAAATTTTTTTTTACGATCCACTTACGATTATGTTCATCAAGCAATGTTGTCTACACGAGAAAAACGCGCGCACGGTTGTAGTCTCCGCCTTCTTCGTCAAGTTGGATTAAAATTACAGCTCTCGGGCGGTTTTGCTATAAAACAGCTCTCGCGTTTCATCTATCTCATAAAAACTTAAAAGCCGAGATTGTAGCAGTAGGTAAAAAAACAAATCAGACGCACTCATTCGATTTAATTGTCGGTAAACATAAAACAAGAACGCATTGCAATCTTTAGGCGTTTCAAAACTTCGTTTTGCTAAAAAAGTACGTACAAATTAGCAATTGTGCCACCATCTAATAAGACAGAGAATTATCAAAATTCGATTTCTTTCATATAAGAAAGTGTAATCCAATTGCAAACTTTGTTATTCAATGTCTCATAAAGAGAGACTAATCACGAAAATGCGTTTGAAAGCCCTCCGTCAAATATACATAGTTTTCAAGATAAATTGGAGTTTTCGAATAATTAATGAGACGTCATATAATGTAATTTTGTGTAACTTGTCGTTCTGAAAACATTCAGAACTCTCTGTGTGCAATTAATACAATTATACATTGCGCAAATTTGCGCCGCGCGATGTGTACCGCAAACATTTCTGCAAGCCGCAGCGCGCGAAATTACCTACATTCACGTATGCGCTATCTAATTCACTGTCGCAAAATGAACATTTCACTACTCCTGGTTATAATTCTATCAAGTGTCCCATGTTTACAAACTGCGCACTAAAAGCGCACCTTGTTCCTATGCTTCGATGAGAAATGAGAAGAGTTTTATCGATATGTCAATAAGAAACGTCGCAGGAACGTCTCGTTAAAGGAAATTTCCACGTCGATGAAATGACAATAGAAAAATTTATCTATAGAAAGAGAAGTGAAAAAAATTATTCTCTCTCTCTCCGTGTGAATCTGTTTCGAAAATAAAATGATATTTTCTTCTGTTTGCAACGCGTCACGTTTAATGTTTTATCTCCCGAGAACAATATAGTTTTTGAGAGGATACTTATCAAGTCTAAAACACTTTTTTTGTTAGATCTTAGATTCAAAACCCGCTTGTTACCTCTCGGCAATTAGCTAATAATGTTCTCGTCTGTATTGACAGATAGATCGACCGGCATCTTTTCAGAGCCGAAAGAGTTTTTTTTCAACAATATTTCACGGAATAATTTAACATCCCTATGAAAGCATCGCGTTTTCGAAAGTTAGCCCGCGTGGACTTAACTTACACAATAGATGTCACCTCATTTATCATTTAGAGTCCTCGCGAGATAACTTCGGACATTGCCATATGTTCGGCGCGCGCAATTTTCCTGAGACTGCCAAGTAGTATATACAATCTGATTTCCCCCCCTTTCGAGCTTCATAAAAAAAAATTCTTCCTCCGGGCGAAGTTGATCTTTCTTCAACGTCAAGACGACGTAAGAGTATAATGAGCGTTTCTGTATGGCGCGACTTAACGACCGTTCGACTGTTATTTGAAAAAGTTAGTCGCATAGATCGACAGAAGCGCGTTACACTTAACTTTAGTCGTGAAATTTATATACGACTAACGCGCTTCTCTCGCAAACATTGATTCACTGTCCATGAATCATCAGAAAATCTCTTAACTGTTTTCTTGATAAAACAAGAACGCTTCTCAAGTTTCTTCCCACGTAGAGAAAACTATTTAACAACATCGACGCGCGCGCTCTTGAAGCAATTGTTACATCACGCCTTGCAAATGTTTCTATGCCGTTTATTCTACCTTCTATTATTATTATTATTATTATTATTATTATTATTATTATTATTATTATTATTATTATTATTATTATTACATAGAATTATTCTGTACAGTTTGTCTTTGTTCTATGTAGTACATTTTGCTTCTTCGAACTATATAAATGTGTCAGAGCCATATTACGTTTTAATCACCGCAAATTCTCGAAGACGTTAAAAAGTAACGCGCGCGTCACCGGAAGTCGAGACTAATCCGCGATTACACAGTCGTAACGGACGGTCGACTTTAATGTGAAGTGATTCACAAGCGATTTGAACGTCATATTTTTTTATCCCGTGTAAATTTCACGATTCCTCAAATGCTGGAATTTTCAATTTGGTAAAAGAGCTGCAACGAGAGATAAAGAAAGAGAGAGATTACGTTGAGCGATGCTGGATATAAAAGATGAGTCTACCGTACGAAGAGAATTTAATAGCGAACTACTTAAAGCAGACAGCTTCTTCTTTATCCTCGCAGAAGAAACGGAAAGAGAGTTAGAGCAAAAACGTCAAAGATGAACTTTAAGTAATACGAGAAAGAAGGACGCAATTTTGATCCATTTGTGTTTTTCTTAAGAGAAGTGTTTTCATGTAAAAAAAAAAAAAAAAAAATACATCTACAATAATGATCAAGACTCGAATTGCGCCCGCGGAACATCCCGAGATTATAAAAATGTTTTTGTTCTGTAGATGCGCGTCACACTTCCGTCGGATTCAGTTCACTATCTTTGAGGGGATGTATTAACATGGACGCGATACGCGATAGAGCCCCGCTTAAGTTATAGTCGCTATCTATTTGGGTTAGTACAATCGCACCTGATTTGTGTAATTGTTTCTTTAAACACTTCGATATTATGCGGGACGCAGTTTGTTAAATATGTGTGGGTGTGCGTCGCGTTCTTTACAAAATATTCTATTTGTACAAATATTTCAATATACGCGTGGGAATGTAGACAAACCAACTGTAATCATTAATAATTGTGTATTGATGATGTTAAAACTCACGTGAATTCACTGTAAATGGAATGGAAATATATTTTCGAAAGAGAAACTTCAATATTTTTTTAAATTATAAATATTATGTGTAGGCTGAGAGAAAATGTATAATAAAGCGACACAAATTCCCGCGCGCATTATTTCTCGCATCAAACATCAAATACGATTCCCCATTCTAATTTTTATCTCCGGTGTAACATGTGCGTAAAACATTTTAAATTCCGTACTTTAACGTAACGTTGCCCGAAACATTACAGTACGATATAGCGCGGGAAAAGTAAACAATTAACGATGATTTGTTGTAACAGCAGATTCACTGTGAGCGTTAAGAAATAATATATCCTAATAATATATCTCGAGTAGAAAAACTGTGAAAAATACACATTAAAAAAAAAAGAAAAGAAAACTATAAAATGTCCCACACAAATTCCCGCTTCAGTTTGCGCTCAGAAACATAAAATTAAATCATTTTTGTGAGTAGCGAGAAAGCAGCGTTGGAACGTAAAAAAATTAAGTGCGTGAATCTTTTATACGCGCATATTATTTTCTGTACACAGAAAATAAATGTATAATAGAATTCTACGTCTACAAACATATCTACGAAGTGAGAAGAGGAAAGTAGCACGCGCTTTTCACGTGCTTTTCGAAACAGCTAGATAACAATAACTTTCCGTATATAGTTTATAAATTGCACAATAAAATCTAATTAAATATTACTATGCATAAAACAATATTATACTATATATTATAAACAACAGCGCTGTTTCATTTTAGCGAATTCTCATTTACGATTATTTCCTCACGAAGCGACCAACTGTTACCCGTAGCGTTTGGATTTATGAATACAATTAAGGGGGAAAAGAGAAATTGATTACCTCTAGAAACACAAACTACATTAAAAGAAACGCAAAACGTATTTTAAAGCTGTACAAATAAGTAGTTCGCTATTTTGTTCTCACATTTTCAAAAAAGTTAATTTAAATTCGGTCTATCTTCAAGCACTTTTGCAACATCGCTCTTACGGAAAATTTTTACTCTCGATCGATATTTCCCGATTACGCTTTTCTTTGATACAGCCAAGTACAACATTTCCTGAATATCGCTTTTTACGATCTATAGCGAATAAAATTAAATACAATTAAGCGACACAAGAGCGCTACAAGCTCGAGATATGCTCTTCTTCGAGCCATTTTCTAAATATCGTATTCTCTCTCTTTGAACTGCAAATAAAATTAAATACAATATAGCGTTCTATAAGCACTTAGAGATACCTTACACAACGTTCTCCAATGTATCTTTAATTTTCTTCATATACATAAGTGTAACAAGAATCCTTTTCTTTGAAAATTGAAGTCAAAAAGAGGTGAATCAATTTCTTTACACGTTTACACACAAAATGTGTACACACACATTTTTTTTCTCTCACATATATATTGAGAGTGAAATCAGCCCTTTAGTTAATAAATATTACAGAGTGCACAAACGCGTTTAAATACTATTTTTATATACATTTTTTTACACAGAACAAATAAAACAATTCAATACCATAACAAAAGAAATAACTGCAATGAATATTGCGTCCTCTATCATATGCTGCAGACAGTATATAAAATAAAACATGCAGTTTACAGATACCAATTTACATAGTCGCTCTCTTGCTCAATAATAACAACACACTATAAAGGTACTTCAGTATCGCTAGTTGTTGCTACGTCATGTGCAATCGCTGTGCCAATGTTTGTTGTTGTCATTTCACGTTGAACTTGGGCGAGTTCAGTTTTATGAGAACAATTGAAAATATCGAAAGAGAGAATTGCGCAATAATAAAAATAAGGTGGAAACGCTCGTGATAAAGTTGAGAATGTGACTTGTTGGAGAAATGCAATATCACGAATTATACTGAATTTGCAGTGGCATTTATATAATAGTGTCTATATTTGATCATTTTGCATATTTTAATGTGAAAATAATTTGAAAATTTATAAAACTGAGGATACAAATACGCACAAAAATAACTCTCGTCTCGTCATTGTCGATTATATTTTGATTTATTGATCAGAATTCCATTGAAAAGTCACAACCATTTTTATATTGTTTTAAGTAAGATAATATGAAATAAAAATATTGCTTTATTTGTCAGGTATTTATAGGAAAATCTTTTTAAGCGCGATATAAACAAAGGACAAAAATAAAAACCAGAACTAACAAAAATAACAAAAAAAAAGAAAATATGAAAAATGAGTATAAAATAAACAAAATAAACAAAGAAAAAATATACAAAATTAAAAAAATAATAATAATAAAATAAAAATAGTGAAAACAAAAGTGAAGAAAGATTAAAAAACAAAATTATTGAGAAAAACTGAAATAATAATTAAACATCATTAAATAAAAAGAGAGAAAGAGAGAGAAATATATAGGTATCGGTTAGCGTATTGCGTGATGCAGCATTGTTTGTCATCTTCAACCTACTTTGCGTATCAGATTCGCAAATCGAATATCTATCCGCGAGCGGTTTCGGTTAATGTAATTTTTACATCACGTTTCATCGTGATGGGAGTCGTTACATATACTTCGTTTCTCTATTGATGCCCGTAAACTTTCCTTAAATTTATCGGTCACGGTGACTTTGTGTAACACGTGCGTCATCCATATCTCGGCTCTTTTCAGAAATATTGAAATTCCGAGCAGGTTTGTTCCCTACACACGGTCGTTCGTATATCGCGCGCGATGATATGGCATGAGGCGGATTTCTCGTAATATCACTAAAGCAAGTTGAACATTTTGCAATAATGTTACTTCGCATATGTATATGCGCAACGGCAAAATATCGTTATGGGTTTGCGACAAAGTTAACGCGTTATTATTACTACGAGCAAACGAATATTCGAAAATTGCATAATGACAAAGATATTTATTCGATGTTGAAAGTTATCGCGACGAAAAAGTAATAATTTTCTATTTCAATACACATTTCACAAAGCGGTGAACTCGATTGCAAATTGATCAAAGAATTTGATAAAAAGTGAAGAGAGTTTGATGCGCGCGATTATTCAGAAATTAAACCGCTTGTGCGTACAAAAATATATTTCGTATACCTAATAGTGTTTGTCGCTGCAAATGTTGCGGTAATGTCGTGAAGCAAAATATCGCTGAAAATTGACAATAATATCATTTTAACAATCTTTCAGCGATGCATTCAGTTACGCGCGGAAATATTCATTTCGTGATATCACACGCGAAATCGAATAGAAAGATTATGAAAGCTATCACACTTTGCAAGTTTCGTAAACAATTAAAGAGAGAGAGACAGAGCGAACTGTTTGTTTTGCGCTAATTAAAATTAAATGACGTATCGCGATAGAACAGCAGTTGTTACAACAACTACCAAGTCAATTAAGTTATTATCGTGATTGACGTAAGCTACAATTATCGTGCAGCGACCAATATTGCATCGCTCATAATTGCTCATAACTTCAGACACGTGAAAAAATCCATTTCTATCAATGAAAAATCAATTTTACCTGACCGCGATAATAGCGCGTTTATTGATATTTACACGTTTAACGAGTACTTTTATAATCATTAATTGCCAATGTCAATTTTTTGCGGAATATAATGATTGCGAACCTTCAAGTATCAAAATTTGCACCAACGGTCAATTCCAAATTAAACTCGACAAGATTAAATAAAAAAAAAAGAAAAAAAGATACGATCTATCAATTAGCAAATAATCCAGCAAAACCTATAACACTCCGAAACAAAGTGCAACCGCACTGTTTCTTACAAACGCGTGACAGCGTGAAAAACGATTAATTGCTGTCAAAGCGTGCTTTTGTTCCACTCGTTAACGGCATTCGTTGATTGTTTAACCCGGCTGTGCGAAGCTTTGCCTACGACCGCGTGCTAATGAATGAGAATCGACGGAACGTCTTGCGTTTTATTCCGCGCACGCAACTTGAACGTATGTATGTAAGTAACGCTTTGCTCCCGACGATTTGTAAAGCGATTTTTTTTTTTTTTTTTTTTATAGTTCCACACAGACAGCATAATAATCACAATCGCGGTTAACAAATATATATAGACAAAAAAGTACAACGTACCGGGACACTTCGCTAGTTCGATCGAGAGTTCGGAGAGAATAATTAAAACCAGAAAAACGAGGAAATTAATAATATAAGCGAGAATTAATTTTAATTAGAAGACGACTTTTTTTTCTCTCTTTCAGAGAGAGAGATTCAGGTGCACGTGAGAATTTGTGCAAATCTATCAGTTATTGATTCGCGTGCGAATCGCAAAAACATTACTGACGGTTTCATCTTGTTCAAAAAGTAACAATCTCATTTACATGTCGATAGACATTGTAGAGTGTGTTTTCAATTTGCCTCGAAAGAAGGAACGTTTATCAAAAAAAAACCCCACCATTGCGACGACACGTGCGAATCGAAAAAACGACGGAGCGTATTAGAGTGAAACAACATTGGCATTAAGCGATAACTTTGTTTTAATCGTCAGCAAAACCACATTTAGTTGCACTGAATTAACACAGATAGAAAAAAAAAAAAGAGACTTATTTGCTGTCTGTTGGAAAAAAACTTTCGCAAGACCGGATGGCAGCAGCTGTATCTCGACGATGCGCGAGCAATCTTGAGTCGGAGATGCCGAGCTCGAGAACTTTCAAATTCGCAAATACAAAGTTTGGCTTGAAGATAAAGACGTTACAGACGAGCGTAGCGTTGGTAAGACACGAAGAAGAACGGTGGTAAGACACAGTACACAACAGCAAAGGAAATTGGTGCTTCGAGTTGATTTTTCGCCGGAAACGATGTACGTACCACATTCTCGAGGTACTACCGAGAGTTAAACCGAATGTCGAATAAAATGCTTCTGTTCAGTATTTTAAAAAGGGAACACATTATGACGGAATAATTACTGGAGAAGTATGGATTGTACTTGATCGAGAGTATTTGTCCTACCGGAAAAAGAGCTTTTAGCTCCGAAAAAAAGCTCTTTTCACTCAGTGAGATTATGTCCGTGACATTTTGAATGTAAAAGTAGCAATTACACATATATTACAGAAAGAGCCAAGTGTAATAACAATTTCAATCTCTTCAAAAACAATTTGTTGGCGAAACAAAAATAGGCTTAGCAAATTTTTCTTGCTGGTTATACAGCAACTAATTTCTTGCTATCCCAGCAAATATTTTTTTTTCCGTACACTTTGTGTGTACTGTTTAAACACTTCGCACAACGAAGCATGAGAAAAATCTTTTGATTTTTTGTTTGTGTATTCGATATTCCGTTATCGAACATTGAACGAGGTATTTAAAGAAACAGACAAATCTCGTTTTGCGATGATCGCGCGCATTCAACGGACGTTCCGTAATTTCTTATGAATGAGAATAACGGTGGACTGTGACGCATTCGTCAGCGGTTATTGTCGGGTGACAGTGAAATTGCACGGAATGTAAATGATCCGAAAAAAGAGGAGAAAGAGAAGAGAGTGGGAATGGGTTGTTTTTTTTTTTCACGTGATCTATATTTAGGCCTAATATAAACTCGAAACTTTGTCTTAATTAAAGAGACGCGGTTGTTATATATAGCGGCGACAGACGACTGTGTCATTTCTTCCTCACACTTTGCTCTTTTTCGCCTTCCAACGAAAAAAAAAACAAACTATGATATGAAAAACGTTAAGAGTAACGTTGGTTACTTCAAGTGTGTAAAAATCGTTGAATACGCGATACAGACGTCGTTACAATAAAAATTGCGCACGATCAGAAATTCAGTTTTACTCGGATCGTTTTCCGATGTGTCTGCTATCGTCGCGCAATGTTTCGAACAACTTTAGACATTGACGCTCAGATGACGCTTAGATACGAACAAAATATGCGGGGGACTTTTAATACTTTTGTGTTATTTACATATTTCTCTCTCAATCGCGACAACTTGTCAAATTGTTACGTATCGTGTTTCGCGAGAGTTTCACATCGAAAAATCCGATAAATATGTCATGAAGTCAAAAGTATGCCGCTAACATAAATAGCGAACTACAGATGTTATTTTCTTTATAATTACGTTTGTTCATACAAAGACGCGAGTGTCAACGAGTGCGTATGTCAACTTCGATAATTTACAGTTTTGTGTTACTCATCGGTCACTATCCGCGGAAGAAAAGAGAATATCACGCGTTTTTCTCTTATACACAATCGCTTCTTGGGACAACCAGGTGCACCAACATTTTCTGAAAGTTATTTCAAGTGAGTTTCAATTATAACAGGACGCAAATAGCAGTCGAGTCAATAAATCCAACTTCAATAGTCAATTTTCGGAACCTGCGGAAAGGGAAGGTACGAACGAAAAACTAAAACAAGGCATCGAAGAATTTAATTCAAATTCCGCGAGCGCAATCGGAACGATGTTCGCGAGACAGACTGATTTATCGTCGGCGCGCAAGGGAAACTTTTCGCATTGTCAAATGAGATGCCGGTTCTGATCATACCGGCGAGATGCTTCGCGTCGTAATAAACGTGCGGCCTCGACCGTGGGAGCCAAACGGCGTAATGTCAGGCGGAATACGGCGGAGTATGCTGGATCTTGAGACGAAGAGGAAGGAGAGGACATCGACTTGAGGCACGCGTCGTCGTATGCGCCTCATAAAACCCAGACGCGCCTAAATGCTACCCCCCTCTTTACCACCGCGTCCCATCTGGACCACCCTCGCGCGACCCTCTGCGGTAAACGCATCTCGTACAGCCCGTATAGAGAGACCCCTCACGACGTTCTCGCTATTCGCTGGTCGTGTGTGATTCAACCTCGACTTTCCCTCTCTCTTCGCATTTCATTCTCTCGCGCATTCTTTTGTACGAGCAACGAGGATCGCAGAGTCGATATATACAAGCAGGTCGCTTGTAAGACGAAAGAATTTCTCTCGCCCCCTACAACGCCATATGGTACCAACGGTTCTTCATGTGCGCGGATATCTTGATGATCGTTAGATCGTTCGTTCGTGTCGCAAATGAAAAAGACACTCGTGCACGTAAAAGATACGACCGTGTGTGTCCCGTGATGTATTTGCTCGTGCGATGACAGTTTGGCGTAGTCAATTTTATGGATAACCGACTAAATCCTATTCGCATTTTGGGATTTTGTTAGATTAAGCGGTGCTTTTGCAATATCGTTTGTAGCGATGTTAAATTTAACTTCACGAGTAAGCGTTTTTGCAATAAAAGTTGATATTTCTAGCGATATAATCCTTGGTAATACCGTGAAATGTTACTCTTTTAATTTAATACAGCAGAAAAATATTCCCAGCTTACACATGTATATGTATATATATATAAACGTTATTCTCATTTCACAAAGAATGCGGAGATTTAATTAGCATGAGAAACCAGAAAGTTTTAACAATCGCGCCAGGATTCGCCGTTTTCACGTGTACATGACATTTTACATTTGTTCGCGATTAACTTTGCACGGTTAGGAGAACGCGGGAAAGAAAACTGTTCTTCGCCGATAGTGTGTGTCTCTCTTTCTCTCTCTCCCGGATTTTTCCTCGTATCGCGCTAGCAAAAATTCAGACACCATCAATCTTGTGACGCTCAGATATTTCCATAAGGGAACACTGTTCCACGCAGCGCATAATAAGTCGCGTCTCAATAGAAGTCACTTTTGTTCTATACAAATATGTAATATATGTATATTTTTAGTTGATAAATTATACTTCTATAATAATTAATTTTTTTTTTTTAGTCGATCTGAAGCTCTGAAAACAAAGAGTGATTTTTCGTTGAGAGAGTTCATCTCACGCCTTTCTATGCACCAAGGCCGCTAATTCAATAACCGCGAAAGAGGTCACGTGTTTTCTATATTAATTCCGAAGAACTCCAAGAGATGCAATCGCTCGCGCGATGCGCCGATCGACGCGCGCGTTTTAGATTTGAAAGCTCGTGTCCGTCGCGCTTGCAAACTAACGCAAAGCAACTCTCTCTAAATCATCTCTTGGATGACGTCCAACGATATTAATGTACGAATCGCATGGCTGCGACTAGGAAGAGAACACTCTCTCTCTCTCTCTCTCTCTCGGTTTTCCTTTACTTTGCAAATGACATGCACGCGCGCTAATGTCAAAAAAGTTTTCGAATTTCGTTTGCGTCGGTGAAACCTAATTAAAAAAGAGAATATTCACTTCACCGAAATTAAGAAAACATTAGACAACTTTAATAATTAATGCTGTCGTCATTTATTAGAAGTCACTCTCTAATATGGTGACGCATGCGAATTTACTACCGACGTGTACAACGACTGTAATAAGATAACCGCAGAAGTCATATCGCCTCAATAGATGTCACAAACTTTAAATTTTCAATTATTTGATAACCAGTTTGTGTTGGTGAACTGTGCTGGTTTAAGAAGATATTGGCTCGCGAGTAGGGTACTTATACACGTGACCGTGAACCGACATTCTGGCGAGCATGGAACGAGCGAACGGTACTCGAGTCATCGTGACGCAATAGAAACATGCGTGTCGTTATTGTTGAACCGCGAGGTGAATTCGTGAGGAAGAAAGACAGGCAGCGGAGCCCGCCATCCACGCATATCTGTCGAAAAAAAAAAAAAAAATGCGAGATGGTTCGGACTATTTTTGGACTTAGCCGGGATCATGTCAGTCGTGCGAGGGGATAGTTATACGCTATAGAGCGTATGTTTTTCATGTTATGATCATAACACACAGGACTTACACATGTGCTCCCCCAACGGCCAAATTTCTGGACCTGATTTGACCTCAATTAACACTGTCGGGGTGCATATCAGCAACACGGCCAGATCAGCGATGCTGAGATTCACCAGAAAGATGTTCGTGCTGTTCCTCATGTCCTTACTCCGTAGAACGACTAAGGGTACCTAAAAATTAAAATTAAACACATCCGAAGAGATACTATTTATTACAATCGTTAACGAGAGAATAAAAAAGCGCGTTAATGATGATCGTATCATCGATCTTGAACACAATTGTCTATAAACTGGGCGCTGATACAAATGAACTAAATATCGAAATTACCATTAGATTCCCGACTATTCCCAACACCATTACAGTGATGCAAACTACCATCGAGGTCGTTCGGATGTACGCAGGCAACATGTACAGCGCGTAAGTGGTGTTTTCCGGTTCGATTACTGTAACCAAGCGGTTATGAAGAGAAAGATTTATAAGAGAAAAATTCTCAAATATTTCGCGCGCGCACGATCGAAAAGAATTCCGAGATTACCTGAAAATCCATTGAGCGCACTGTTGCCGACCGCTGTCGTGTAATAGGACGAGTTCAATTCGAAAGCGACGGCAGACATCGTCGTCAACATATTTCTCGAGCGTGAGAGAGAAGCAAGATGCACCTTCCTTCGTTTTTTTTTTTTTTTTTTTTTTTTTTTTTTTTTTTTTCCGGCGGGTTACTCCTGAATTCCCTCGCGATCGCGCATCTCTCGTGCAATCGAGAGATGCGGGGGTGATGTGGTGGTTTACGTATCTTTCACTCGGGTTCAAATTACGTATTTACAGGTTGTACACGCGAGCGATCGCAAAACACGTTAAATCTCCCTCGCGCGTTTTCGGAGAAAGAATTTCAATTTTTACGTCGGCAACACTTACGGTCGCGTCGCGACGAATTTCGAAGCTTCGTGCGGCTCGGCAACGAGTTTTGCCGAGTATCGAAAAATTGTCGCTCGAGAATAAAATCCATGAGAAATCGCAGAACGACACGTTGTGCCGCAACGTGAACCCCGCGACTGACCGTTTCGCGAGTGTCAAGGTAAGAGGTCTCACTACTCTCGCCGAGTCGGAAATGTTATATATAAGCGACATCATCAAGTTCGCCGTCGAGATACGCTCACCATTAATTATCGCGACGCGACGCATCGAAAAGAGCTTTTGAATAGATAGATTGCGAGTAAATTGCTCGCTCCGCGAAATGTTCTGATTGGCTTCTTCACTTAAAACGAAGCTCAATTTAACGTTCGCGATCGAATTGCTCAGACGATGAAAGTGTCTGACAATTCGGCGAAAAGCCCCCGAACGAATGTTTATCTTCCGTATGAGAGAATTCGCCGTCACGGAAACTACATTACGTTTTAGCGTGATTAAAATAATCAACTTTCTTGCACTTTCGACGTATCTTCGCGGCTCTCTGTTTTAAACGGAAGAACTGCGCCATTTGTGCGTCAGTTTTGAATCAACTGCGAATCTTTCTTTAATTTCTCAATAATATGTTAAATAAAAATGTTCTCACTAAAAAAAAAAACACGAGAGCTCTATTTAATACATTTGACATTTTATCTCACGTTATGCGACGAACTCACTCCGCCAAATGCGATTCGTTATATATCGAAATGATCGAGTTATTCGGAATCGACGTACAGTTTATAACATTCGAGTTCGAAAATCGTCTCTTGATGAATTATTGGCTAGTTAGTCGTGAGTCTGTGTGTCACGGATGGTTTAACATAATTGGCCAAGTTTCCTCGGTCACACACATACTCTCGCTGCCGCGGGCGCTACACGTTAAACTTTGCTATCGGGCCGATTGAGCTTATAAAGAGCTACCGGCGATTCGCTCCCTCGCACACTATCGTTAATACATTTTCGATTATGTTTTAACAGGTGGTTTAAATCAATCGCTCGTTTTTCGCAAAATCAAATTACGTGTCGGCTGCGCGAGAAAAATGCAATTTCACGCGACGCATCAATGTTGAAATGTGTTGCACTTTTTAAACTCGCGTGCGTAATTAAACGACACTGTCGAACAAACGCGCGACACATCTCCTCGGAACGCGTCGGTCATCGGTTCCAGGCGTCGAACTTTGTCTTCACACAGGTGGTTCGAAATATATTTCTTCGATCGCGCGCAACTTCGTGGCAACTTCCTTAGTGGCAACGCGCGTTACTGACGAATAACCGGAATTTTGACCGGTGGCAAATGATGTGCATCCGCTTCCTGTGGAAGCACCTTTCGGCGGCGACCGAAACACACGCGTTCAAAAGGAACTCGTACCGTGGCGCGCAAATAGTGCCGGTAAACTGAATGGAACACGGAACTCAATCTGCCACAAACTCTCGAAGGCGCACCTCCCTTTCGTCTGGGAGCATGCGCGCTATTTCCCTCATTACGGTATTTTTTCGTCACAATGTGTCACACACGCTCGTGAATTTCTTTAATTAACAAATTAATTTTATTCTTCTTTTTCAATCATCAGATAAATACAATTAGATTTACTCATTTTGAATCTTGCGCGCTATTTTATTTATATGCGAATAATGTTTAGGTGATAATTCGTGTGGTGTCACTCGATCACAATCGACTATTTTGGAACATTCATGTGTTTTTCGCTTGAATGATGAAGCAAGAACGCACGTATTATTAAAGCCGATTTACCGCTTTATATTTATTTATGCAATAAATTGTCACGTGGGTGCACTTTTCTCTTCATATTTTCAAGCCTTTAAATATTTCCTGACGGATGATGAGCGAAAAATTATTATGATAATACAACGTAATGATGCGATGCAAACGCAACATAATTCTCTATTAAGCTTTTAACGTGTGTACAAGAATTATGACAAAATATTACGCTTTCTTTTGAATAAAAAAATTCATTTACTAAATCGCTCGAATATTTTTTCATTAATTTAAAAAAATAACATAACCATAATGTAACAAATACAATAGAGAGAGAAAATATCTTCTTGATTCGAAGATATCACAAGAGAATCTACCGTCTCTTCTCTCGTCGCTTTGATACTTAATATCATCTCAATATGAAACACATGTAATGTGTATCCTTTTGATCTTTTAACATCACTAATAAAACCTGCATTTATAGTCACGCTTATTCGACGAACAATTTTAACTAAAGGAATTTTCAGCCTCGAGAGAAACTAGCTTTGAAACAAGATATAGTTTAATGCATAGAATTTAAAATCCCGTGTGTATTGTAACATTATAGATACATGTAAATGCGCGATTCAGATAAAGACCACGCTTGTACAAAGCCTGTCTTTATAACATAATCGCGCTATTTAATAGCCAATTTCTAAGAGAAGATCACAGTAATTATATCATTTCTCACACGAGAGAAACGTATGAATAATGAAATCAAAGAAGTTTTTTTTAATTTTCTTGAAAGTATATCATAAATGTGCTGGAACTATTTTACGAAGTTATTAAAAGATATCTAAAGCGCGCGTGTGTGATATACTTTAATAAAAATTTAAAATATATAAATTTAAAAATATTAAACTTTAACACATTATATAACCTAGAACAAAATCGGTCTCTCATTACTTTTATTATTATATTTTTGTAAATTTTGTTGAGTAATATTTTTATATTTTATGTATGTGTGCGCGTGTGTGCAAATAATCAGAGTTGTAATAATAATTCGCGTGCGACTGTTTTGTAATGCATTGGTGTAACGTCTGAATTGACAAAAAATCCCAAGTTTCTTGTCAATGATTTACATTTGCGATTTAGTATATACATTAACTCTACGTTCAATTTATTCGACTTGTACAAATACAAATCTAGCTTCCCCAAACGTGTAAGCACACACGCCAATGTGAACCAATATTGTCGAAACTTGTATAGTTAGCTGACAATTCAGCGGTGCACACATGGACTAGATATTGGATATCAAACTATATACATATACATATATATATATACACACACACACAAACCAAAACTGTTGTTGTTAAAATTTGTATTTGACACTGTTAACTTCGTGTAAGTTTAAACAAATGTAATTGTTTCACGTAGTAAAACGATTACACGTAATTGTAGTTGTGTCTCTGTGTAACTATTACAAAAAAGTTATCTATCTAACAGACTTTTAATATAAATTTCCTACTTTGTTATATATTAAATATTATACAAAATTTAATAAAATTTAAAAATATAGTTTCGAATTTTAATATATTTTCACTTTTCAAACTTTCACTACTTGATCATAAAAAAAGGAAAGAATAAGATCACTGGAAATCCGTTTTTTTTTTTTTTTTCTGTTAAAATGTCATATTGTCGAGGAACAAATGTTTTTCCAAATATATCAATTTAAATAACTAATTTAATAATACATAGTCAAGAAGCCTAATTACTTGTGATTTTTGCGAATTACGGTAATGTTTCGAACATACTACAGGCTCTCTCTCTCTCTCTCTCTCTCTCTCTCTCTCTTATCTCACGCATAAACCATCTTTGTGTAACGCTAATCTACGATGTTAACATTTAATCAATATTGTAGCGTCGTATATCATAAGCCGTCAAACCGGCGTTCGCAGATTTTATTTATCGATACGTCAGTACGCGGAAAGACGTCAATGACGCTCACGCGGACTGAACTGGGTCACGTAATCAACGGCGCCAAATTCGTGAGAGAAATTTGACGATATTCCGCTAGCAATCCGTGAATTTCACCGGAAGTTCGCTAAGCGCAATATAGTGCGTTTTATCGTCCTCTGCGATAACAATAATCCGCCGTGTTTCCCCGATTAGATCCGGTATACGTTTCTAAATAACACAGATGGTTGAAAAACGATTTTAATACATAGTCAACTCGGAAACGTACTCACGTTATATATTTTGCTGATTAGAAATCCGCGATTATTCATAAAAATCATGTGTAATGACAATCAAAAATAAAATCAGTGTTTCTCTCTCTCTCTCTCTTCCTCTCTCTTCATATAATATTTTCTTTTCACTTTCTCTCTCGTTCTCCTTTGCTCGCATCTTCATCTCCTTATCTCCCGATCTCTTATGTGAGATCGAAAAGACGAATAAGCGCGCGTTTATTCGCGAAGAATGCAGTATTCTACTTATGCCGATCGTCTAGTCAATCAATCTTAGCGTTGCCACTTGAGCGGTCGCTGAATAATACGTAGGTAGTGAGTGAGACTCAATTTTTCTCCATATTAGGTCACGCACATGCAACACGCCGCGATTGCGCTTCTCATCATCAGTGTGAAAAAGATACGTGTCGCCACTTACTGCTAAACGGTTCGAAAATTTTTTCTGTTCACGTACGCGCGTATGCACGAAGCGCTTGGATGCGCCAGCGGCTAAAGATGAAACAACAGAGAGAAAAAGAGAGAGAGAGAGAGAGAAAGAGAGCCCGCGAAGCGACCCGATTGTGCCGTGCAAAAAGGAAAATGTCAGGACACGACACTTGTAATGAATGATAGTGAACGCGTAATCACGACTTCTCAATTAACCTCGTTTATTTAATATGTTACAACGCTTTGTATAAATTGTAATTATAGGAAGAAGAGTTGAAAGAGCAAACAAGCGATGTTGTACACGTGAGAACATGCTATTCTCTCTTGCATTCAACATTTTTCTTCCTGTAATACGTTTGCAGATTAAACAGATTGTAGATTGATTGATTGATTGATTGATTGATATGTGTTCGCGCATGTGTTACAATTTATATAATTTCTTAAAAATCGATCGAGCCTGACTCTTGATCGATAAATAAAATAAAAAATTTCCGAAAGAATAAAACGTTTTTACACTTTGACTGACGAGAGAATACGATTCTAATAATAAAGCCACTAGATAGACGAAGCACGAATTTAGGCGCGCGTGACGACACTTTACGCCCTTTCCCCGAAAGTTTTGCACCGCGAAAATCCAGGCCGCTAACCTCCCGCTCGTTTCCGGTCGATTACGGACAAACTCTATAGCAAGCATTTATTGGCGTTAAGATATACGTGTCGTAGGCACCGCGACGTCGCGAAGAGCGACCGAAAGTCTCGCGGAATATCTTAACGCGACTTATTACGAATTCGTTTACGTGGATTGTGTGCCGTGTTCTTGTCTTAAATTCTGTCCGCGAACCGTCTTTTTTGTGATATAAAATAGATATTCGACGTATGATGGACAAATATATTGAACGAACGGAAGCCGAGACTATAATTCATCGGCGCCGGTAATTTCTCACGATCGAGCCACATCATCATTCGCGATCGGAAAAAAAACAAAACATTCACGCACTAATGTGGCTCGAAACGCAACTGAGAAAATGCATTTTCTAAAATAGAGATATGTAATACGTGTATTACATCGGCTTGGCATGCGATATTATAAATTATATATATTCGTTAACCCCCTTTTGGTGCTGAGTAGTTTTGAAACGAATGATTCGAACTCCGGCTCGCTCGTGGGGCGCTCCCAGTGTGCTCATTTGCCAAACGTGTAAACGCGTATATACACCACGACCTTAAAAAAAAAAAAAAAAAACGTTCATTCCAAAAATCGGGAAAAGGATCACTTTGGGAAGTGGTTCAATTTGGCTGTACATCAATATTGGCGACATCACACAACTCGGCGATAAATTCGGAGAATACATCAATTTGTTGATGAAATATGCGGAAAATGAAATGATTGATGTCACTCTTTAGAGAAAAATGGGACAGCACGTAATGTTTGCGAAATCAAATAATATGATACATATTGCACGCAACATACGGCGAAAGTGTCCATCGGTGATAAAAAAAAATACTAGAGATAACCGCGATAATTACACGAAACTAATAAATATAATATTTATGCAATAATCGTTATTAAAACTAATTAGGTGTCTTATTAAAATATTTATCGTATTGACCTGATTACATCGGCGTGTCACAAGTATGTTACTTGACCTTTCGGTTAATTGTGACGTAATGATATCAGCAAATGTTCCTGAAATAAACCCTCTTAAAGCCAAATGTAATACGAGAAAGTAAAGTGGAGTTTGCTGGGAAACACGAGCGAAGTAAATCTTCAACTTCTCTCGTCCTACATCTCCCTTTTTTTTTCTGCTCTCGGTGTAGCTTCGTACATTTTTACGAAGTCCGGTTCGCGAGCTATACGTCGAGGACTCGTCGGTGGATTTATTGAACGTACCGACAGACGCGCGGATGAAGATGGCAGACCGCGCGCGCGTGTCTGCATTATCGAGTCCGGCACGACTGTAAAGTGCGCGCAGATGTCTGAGAGATACGAGGAAGTCTCGCGTTTCTCAGCTTTTAAAACTCCGCCGCTGTGTTATTGTTGGTCCTGCGCCAACGTAAGTAATGGCCGTCACATGACGCAAATATATCCTTCCGCGCTTTTTCTTATTTGCCTTTGAAGCGCAGAGATCGGTTCGCCACGAACCCCGAGCTGCCTGCATGTCCGGCTTTGAAAGAGTTATAGCTCGATCGCAGAGCGCGCGTCTTTTTCGCGTGTACTGTAGTACAGATCGTCCACGCGAACACAATTCGCTCGTTCTCGCACGTTTTTGTCTATATCAAAAGATTGTCCGAATTATTTTTCTAGAACGAGCAAAAAAAAAAAGAACGTTCGTCAAGCCGCGTATCGCGTTTCCTAATTATCTTCAACGGCAATTTGCTAATTTAACATTGCGATAAATTACTTTGTAAGAACGTTGTGATCAACGTTGAACAAAATAGCACAAAAACTGTCGTACATATATCTGATATGGTACATATATGTAAAATATATGCTATTTGCATTAAGAAATTAAGTTAAATTAAGTTTTTAAGAAACGTCTAACACATAAAAAAACAACAAAGAGAATAGGGATATAAATTACGAACTAATAATTTGTCAATTAATCAGGCAGTGGTGCCACCTGTCGTCACTGTTCGAGATCACTTCAATATTATCATATTACATTTGCTTCTTGTTTTCTACTGCCATCTGTGTTGTTAATATTAATGGAATTACTTTATACAAAAAAACTTAAAAAATAGAATTGTTAGAGGAATTTGTGACTTTTATTTTATATTTATAGTTTTGTATATTTTATATTTTATATTGTTTATATTTTACTTTATAAATCTGTTTTATATAAGTATATTTTTTATAAATAAATCATACTTTTGCACACTGAGTTTTATTCTCTATATTTTTATTGTCTTCTACACTACAGTAACGTACGTAATAACGCACAGTAACATTAAATAAACGATATAATAATTGTGGAAGAAGAAATTGTCATGTATAAAAGTGGTATATATGTGTCAAAGGAAAGGAAAATGCACAAACGTTCAAAAATTTAATTAATTATTGCTCTTATCAAATATT
The DNA here is from genome assembly GCA_014825495.1 of Pseudomyrmex sp. PSW-54. NCBI lineage: Eukaryota > Metazoa > Arthropoda > Insecta > Hymenoptera > Formicidae > Pseudomyrmex > Pseudomyrmex sp. PSW-54. Next base: position 30,735 of record QVNX01005809.1, on the reverse strand, counting down.
TTAAACTCCCTCTTAATTTTCCTCCCACTTTAATTTCTTTATTATTTTAATTAAGAAATAATACCATACATGCTAATTAGAATTTAATACGACACCACGTGTCAAATATTGTAAAATAAATATAACAATATATTTAACATTAATATAAAAGATATCATATTAAGGTAACAAATAATGTCTCTCTCTAATGTACTTCAGTTATCTAACTGTTACGCAAGATTGAAAGAGACGTAATGTAAGGTAAAGTAAATAGGATTTTTCTTAGCAACTGTTATACGCTATGTTAACAAGCTTACGTATGAATAAAGAGAGGTTCTCACATCAAACCAAACACCGATTAAAAGGGAAGAAAATACTGTGCAGAGAGAATGTCTGACACGCACAGAGATGATACACCAGAATATAAATCTGTAAAATGCGAAAGATAGATAGACAAAAAAAAAAAAAAACAAAGCATCTCTTGAATAATCATATTTTACTGGACACCTTATGTATTAACAATGCTTAGTATTCTCAGAACGAATTATATTGCTGACCTCGTGTTCTTGCTTTCTATTGTCGGTATGTATTTATTTGTTTCTTACAGTTTATTTTAATATACAGCAGAACTCCAGTAATTTCAAGTGCATGGGACTGATTTTGTCGTAAAATTCGAAATTTATTTTCTTTCCCTTCCAGTTAGCGACCGACTGGCAAGAGACGAAAATAATAATGTTTCTCTTTCTCTTTCTCTCGTTAGAATGGGGATAAATGCGCATTCTACAACTTGCGCACTTATTCAAGAATGTCGGGGATATTATATCGATAATATTGGCCCGCCAATAAAGGAAAAGTTGAAGTTAAGTAATGCTCAAAAGTATTTAGAATAATTTTTACTGTATGTATGTATGATAAGATTGCGATAAAAAGCACAAACTTGTCCTTTCAGCCTGTTATCGGCATTTTGTAAAGTGATTTAAAATAAAGTGATTTGCTAATTGAAAAATGGTAAGATAATAAAGAAGAAAAATGAGTAGCTTCGTTTATAGCAAATGTTGTACAAAAAACGTGAACTTACATTTATATTAAAATATGCGTATATAATTTTAATATTTCTCAATGGTCTTTCTTCTTTTGTTAAACATCTGAGTAAAAAAAAAGCGTTTTTATATTTTATTTACAATTCTGTATTTATTTTTACGTGAAAAATTTTAATTTATATTTTAAACATTTTTTCTGTGCAACTTTTTTGCATAATTTGAGAACTGCTGTGTACCCGAGAGACCGCGTTTAAAACCTTACAAAAACTCGTCTAATGTATATCACATCGGGTATCTTATAAAGCTTCCGCAATTCAATATCAGGGTCTGCACTTGAGAATCGTGGTCCTTTGAATTTGTTACGATAGAGAGTGCTGCGTCGTAACCGTATTGTTCGTATATTTTTAAACGGAACATTTGTGTGAACATTTGTGTGTTTCGTACGCATTAATTTTAATACGTGTGCGATACGATAGCTGTAGTGTGTTCGTATAATTTTTTAATTTTCTTGACATTATACGCACGTTTTTTATACTCCTCTCCCCGATTACAGCAAATCTAAATGGAAAACGTTTTTAAACCACATTAAAATAAGAATTGCATTGAAAAGGAGAGATATAATTACGATCTAAATCTTGTAGTTGCTTGTAATTTTTGAGTTTAATTGCAATTACAAAATAAATCTTACAACCGGTTAAAGTAAAGCAGAGTGCTAAAAGAAACTTTTGCGTTTTGGTTACTTAACACTGTGTACATTGCTAATATAGCAACTACTTATTTCCTCAAGAACATTTGCGTAAAGCATCGCGCTTTTTACGACATTTCGACGAATCGATTGGATGTTTGATTCGCGTCAAAATATAGGTGTTCCGCGAATGTGGATCGTAATTTTCGTGGTGGCCGCCGCGTGCACTTGCGGTGCGCGCACGGAATGCAGCAGAACAGCGCAGATTTCATTCCTAACGAGCGTGCACGACGACCCATCGTGCACAAAGGTATCGGCGAAAGGCGTTATGCTCTACGAAGCCGCGAATCTCCTCGTCGAGATTCACAACAACAAAACCAACGCATACAATATTGGTAAAGCGAAATCAAACTTTAATGACTTTTTAATTATTGTCAATTAAACGCTCAGATTTTCAAGTATTATCATTATTCCATGTTGATATGATCACTAGAATATTAAATTATGTATGTAAGTAACTAATTGCTAAATTTATCTCTAATAGTCTTCTTTTATACACACAATATACAACTAACTAAAATTCTAGGAATAACCGTTTTGGACACATGCGGAAGTATGACAGGCACTATGAAAGCAATGATGAAGGCTCAAAAAAAAAAAAAAAAAAAAAAAAAAAAAATGGAACAAGTAAAGCTATCTTTTGCTTTCGCAAACAATTTAATAAGCGAAAACTTTATATCTCGCATTATTTAGGAATTATTGGCCCGGATACGTTAACCAATGCTGAGGTGGTGCACAAAGTGACCTCCATACTTCATGTACCCCATATCGTCAAGGAACCATCGGATTCTCCGTATTTGCATCACTTGGCGGAAGAATCTGACTCCTATTTAGTGCAGGTGCTCGTTACAGATGAAAGAGTTGCGGTGTTGGCGATATTATTTTTATTAAAAAATCCTTGAAATTTCACTTGTGTAACACACGAGAATCATAACTTTGCAATTACAAGCAGCTAACTGTGACGCAGAAGTTTAATGCAATGATAATTTAACGAGTTTACGCAATAATGTTAAAGTGTTACAAATAACAATGTCGAGATATATATATCTAAGTTTTTATCGACGTTTTTTTGTCGAACGTCTAGACGGATTGATGAAAGATTTTCGATTCACAATTTGAAGATCAAAATTTGAAAGATAATTTTTAATCAATACTTTTACCGAACAAAATAAAAACTAATTCTAAATCGGCTTTCAAAGAGTTAATTAATTGCGTCTAATGCAATATCGCGTTTAATTACTTCACAGCCTTGTATTGTGAGATTAAAGAGAATCAAACCGATTTTTAGATTTTTTGTTTTTTTTTATTAACTCAACTGTTTTATTATTTGTTTAGGGAATCTTAAAAATGATCAACACTTTAAAATGGAAGTCTTTCACGTTAGTAGTTAATGACGATCACAACGACGATGACGTACAAAATATTGCAAAACAACTAACAATAAGTGCCATAGCGAAGAATTTGTGCGTCATAGTTCATGATGACGATTCGGAAGGTATAAAAATTTACACTTGTACACAAACTGCCCTATTTGTTTTTTTTTTTTCTGTTTCAACAATGAAATATCACAGAAACATTTTCTGTATTTTAATGATGCTTTTTAACAAAAGAATTTTGAATTAAAAATCTAATAATAATTTTCTTCAATGTATTACACGCGAGAATAATATTTTTCTTGTAGATTATACGTCACATATTGTGCATATTGGAAAACCGGAAAAGAAGTTTCTTATCGAGCGTACCAACGCGACTATAGTGATTATTAGCGAAGGAAGCCTGAAAAATTATTTGGCTCGCATAAATTCGAGTAACACCATACTGCTCTTAGAAGATTCCAGGTACGTATTGCATTCACGTAATATATCATAACTACAAAAGAACTTTACACAAAATATCCGTGTGCAAAATAAGTTGTACAGCTTGCTAAAAATTGACATTATTTTTAATTTTGTGTTTAATTCTGCCTTTAATATTATAATTACGCGTGTAATATAAATAACCTTGATAATTTAATGCATTTGTATACAAGAGAAAAAGATGATATAATCCACAAAATATATTCTTGCTAATTTAAGAAATCACGTATCCATAATTATCATAATTTTTTTGACGTGTAAATGATTTCGAATAACTGTAAATAAAAAAACGATGCAGTTTTCCTCATTGTATAACGACTTTATTAATAAATGCAAATGCGAAGTCTCACGGCAAAGTTACGTACGAGATGTTAATGAATTATTGATCGGGTTATTACACAAAAAAAAAACAAATTGAGCACGGAAGGCTTATATTTTCCGTAAATCCCAGCGGATATTGTAACACAGTTAAATCCGAAGCAGTAATTCATTATGCGTAATTGATGAAATTCGATTTTTATTGTATTTTATTTGTATCCAGCGCATCGCATAAGAAACTGCTTTGGTCAACAGAGCTTCTTGGAATTTTTTTTATTAAAACTGTGCGCATATATTCCTCAGCTATAATTATAGCGACTTCATCATCACGTTGATTATTTCTAACATGCACGTAACCATTAAAATTACTGCTTGCAAATATCTTTGTCTGGAATCGCGATTTTCACTTCTTTCCGAATGTATCGAAGGTACAATCGAGGTTAAGGATTCTACATAAAAATGTGGTAGAATTGCCATTACTTTTTTTTTCTCCCAGTGTTTTAACGTTTCACTCCACGGAACAACAGTCACGCCGAGGTCGCTCTCAAAACGAAGAAGAGAAAACTCTTGAATAACTCCGATGTAACTTTGTGTCATGCACATATTTTTAGTTTAGAAATTTCTCTGAGTTTTCAATAATTTTTACACGTGTTTTTTCGTATTTCTAGCAATTTTAGAAATAAAAAAAAAAATTATGAACAAGCACTGTGCGAATTATCTGTATTTTATCTATGATAAAAACGCGCACAACCTGCGTCAATTTTGTTTTCATTTATTTTTAATAAAATAAAGTTGCGTGTTTACGTGTACATACTTGTTGCATTCCCATTCTGTTTTTTCATTCCAATACGACTGTTTATCTGGTCGATTAATTATTCTTCAGGAGATTGAGAAACAGGAAATGTAAATTACTCAAAGCACAAACTAATGATACCGATAATATTAGACAATGAGCGATTTAATAAAACTCATGTTGCACAAGTTCAATTTAGATAAGTAAAATGCGAAGAAGATACAGTGTGTATGTCGTATTTATGCTGTTCACGTAATAAATTAGCAAAACGAGAAGAGAACAACGATTTTATCGAGATGGAAAATTGGGACACTCTTAGTTTTAATTACAATACAACACTTTATAATATTTATTTGCTCATGTCCAAATTTTATTTCAATTAGAAGCTTCAGCGATATTTTGGAATCGAGAGTCGAAAATTCGCATTGGTGGGAGCCGGAAGATGATTTTGGAAAATACGACGCCGAGAACTTGAGAGAAGTCAGATGGTTAGAGAATGCCGTAGAGGTTTATATAAGAGCTTTGAAAGCGGCGTGGTAAGCATCGCATATCTACTGATCAACCGTTATCTCAGACATACGCACAGCGACGCGACACTTAATAGCGTATGATAATCTTGACGAGACTAGCGTCATTAATCTAGCTGACGGTTTAATAGGTTTAAAGCGAGAACCATTTTACATAGCTAATGTAGCAAATTACTCTGCGGCTAATAATTAAATACTTATACATAGAATTATTATTGACATATATATCATATGACACATATATCATATGACATTCGTAATGATACTTCTAACTACAAACTGTATATTCACACGCAGCAAGAACAAAAAATGCAAGAGTCCGATAAATCCTTTGGATTGGAATCACATAATGTCGAACATGTTGATGACGCGCAACGCGGAGTCGCGAGCCACACCGAGATACCTCGAAGTGTCCATGAAAACGAGAACAAGCACTTTTGAACAATTGGGTGATATAGTCATTCGCGAGAACGAGGCGACGTTGTACTGGAAAAGCGATAAACGGGAAGACGACGTGAAAGAAATCGAGAATCGCGAAACGTCAGAGAACAAAATGCCGAAAAAGTTGAAAAAATTCATAAACCGAGATGACAAACCGCAAACGGGATGCGCCACCAGCGTCAAGCAGATCAAGACAACGAACAACAAGGAGGTCCTGGTTTCGGGAATGGACGATGACGAGTGGTGGACAACGGTGATGTCTAATGAATATTCTTTTACGAGATTTTCCACGAAAGTAATGAAAGTGACTGTCTTGCACTGTCAGCACTGTAAAAAATTTTGATATAAAGCTAGTGTAATATTTATATTTATTTTTCATGTAAATTTATACACTTGTTTTACAACGTACGTCAATCTCATTGCTTTCGTGACAGGTCGTGTATACGTACGTAAAGAAAATGCTTCGGGAAAATTTTTCTTACAAATTTCGATATGTTATGTCCCATAAAATCATATTTCTGATGCAAAATATATTTTCATCAGCACAAAATAGGTCTATAAAAGAAGATCTATAAAAGCATTCCTTAGCTTCTGCATTTCTAAGAAAATCGGAAATGTAACGCAAAATATCTTTTTCCCACGTACAGGTGTGGACGGTGAGCGGCGTGGGTGTCGCGATGTTCGTGGTAGGAGCTTTTGCTGTTTACATTATCTACGCGAATATAGTGCGAGGGCCGAGAGGTCCCAAGAGTAAAGGTCAGCTGGAGAGGGATTCGAGCCTGAGAAGAACGGGAAGTGATCGGGAACTACCTACGACTGTAACTCGTACTCAGCGAGCAAGACGTGCCCCGCAAAGAACAGACAGCAACGGAAGCAATATATCCGAGAAAAGCGTCTGAGAGAGCGCGTCTGAAAATAATAACGCATGGGAGAACAGCGCGTGGAAAGAATGTTCCGGAGAGTAGAAATTTTTGCTTTTTGATGTAAAAAAGCGCGGAGCAAAAGCATTCATTGCGCGTCTCAGTGCGTTTGTCCGTAAACATGTTTTTTGTAGACGTAATATATAGATATGTTTCGATACGTAATACAATCTAGTCACAATAAAATATTCTTCATGATGTCATCTCATTAATTACGTTTTTGTGAAGCTCAAGACAGGTAAAGAGATTTGTCTTATATCGCTTTATTATTTTGTTCATCATTTTTTGATCAAACATTCATATAGATTAAATAATGTTTCTCCGTGTTTCTATGTCGGATAAATTAAATAATATTTCACTTGTGTTTCTTTGTATTCTATAGCATGTGTTACGATAAATTTTTGTTGCGAACAAGCACGAGTACGCGGACAGGTGCAAAAACGCGCGAAAAAGAGAGGGAATGTGCGTATGCGTGTGCATGTATTTATGCGTGCGTGTGTGAGTGTATGTGTGTATGTGCAATATACACTTTTCTATCACCTACATAATTTCTCCATCTTGTATCTACAATTGTAACACATATAGGTACAAAATAAGATTGCGATAAAATATTAAATAAATATTTCTTAAACATCATGTCTCATTTACGATAATAATTACGTGAGAATGTTATATATATAACGCTAATATAAATTAGTAAAGCCTATTAAATACTCCAAACTTTTTATCGTAATGCATGTATTTATGTATAAAAATTTCCTAACAGTATCGCTGCGGCAAAGTTACTTCTGCTTCATATAATTAAAATAATTTTCTCTTGCAACAGCAAAAGAATGGCCAATATGAGGCAAAACACCAGATCTTCGGGTCAATTAACTTCTTTATTTTATAGAAATTCACAAATGTTTCGACCCCAAATTTGGATCTTCTTCAGTGCGTAAATGATAAGATTAGGGAGAACTCAGTCCATTCGACATGCGTAAATTTGGGGTCGAAACGTTTGTGAATTTCTATAAAATAAAGAAGTTAATTGACCCGAAGACCTGGTGTTTTGCCTCATATTGGCCATTTCTTTGCTGCTGCAATATTTCAAGAGGAAAGATTATTGAAGTTAATTTTCTCTTGCACACGTGCTGTATATATGCATGCGCGTTTTTATAGTTTTCACGCACCTATTTAATTACCTTCCATAAATTAATAAAGCACTTACTCAAAAACAGGAAAAAAAAACAAGTGGTTTTGCTCGCTTTATTATTATATAAATCTAATAAAAAAGCTTCTATATCGTTATTGATATGCAAATATGTCTTACATTTGTAATTACCGCAGTTACGCAATTATTTTCTCAGTAGCTCTCAATTAACACAAGTATTTATTTATTAATAAATTATTTTTTTATTTTATATCTGTCAGATATAAGTATATTGTAAAATATTTTAAATAATTTGTAAATATTTTACAATATTTTTGCATGTGCTTTTACACAAAGATCCATTATTTTGTATCATTAAAATAATAATATCGTGCGTTTAAAAGAATGAAAATTTTATCGCGTAATTTTAATTATTCGACAATAGCGCGTTTATTCGACAACACACACACACACACACACACACACACACACAATGTCCACTCTCGCGAAAAACGACCTTCTCTTTTTCTCGCCGAGTGCACCGGTCGCGGAACAAAACAGCAGAATGAAACTTCCGCCGCGTAAAAGTACACAGTATAAAGGGTAAGGTTACCACGGATGTGATAGATTAAGATGGTAAAACGGGGTTATGCGCGCTGGATAGATGAAGAGATACAGGCTATTGTTCTCACCACTTGACACAATCAAATAGTCAATTAAGATTGCGTAACATGCACACATCTACCCTGACGCGCATGTCCTAATCTCGTTCAAAATGTACAGACGTTGCTAAACACACACGTTTTCTACCTGAGTAAAATTTAATTTTCAACACAACATTCTTTCATACATAAAACTGGGCCGTTAATGTAAAGGTGTAGCGATAAAACGTATGATCATGTTATTTTTTCCGCAGCCTACATGACTTTCTATTTAAATTCGTGTTTGCCTTTTACATTTTATGTTTATCTAATATCGAAGTGTTACACTTATATAAGTTTTTTTAGTATTATTGCAGCCTTGCGATATAGAAGCTTTTTCTTCATTATTTTTCAATAATTCTGATTGGACAAATAAAAGTTCATTAAAAAGTATACGTTTACGGAAGTGTTCAAGGACGGTCCCAAATTACGAACATTTACCTTTAGTTTTACATATTGTATTTGTTTTTTTTTTGTTTTTTTTTTTGTTTTTTTTTTTTTGCTTTATTACCGTATCTCCTAATTTTCAGCTTCACTTACTTCCCAGTGAAAGTACACGAATCGTATGTATGTCATTGATGTCATGTAGTTAGGAAACAAGCGGCACTACACGATGGTTGCAACATAATAGTTACGCACAAGATGACATTTAATCTATCCTTATGGCACTTAATAACTTTAAGGAGAATCAAAGTGATATCTCCTTGGAAAAGTTACTTATAGTCGTAGCGGAGAATCTCGCGGGAAAGGATAATGTGAAAAAAAGCAAGAATATTTTTATTCTTCTGTGAATAAGCAGAAGTTAGTGCTGTCTTTGCAATCCTTGTTACGTGTATTACAGCAATTCCGATTTAAAAAAAATTTATATTTAATTCTTATGTGTTTAAGTATTTGTTATTCTATATGCGAGACAATAGATAGATGTTATGGTCAAAACCCGAAGCACGAGCGGTCCTAGGATTGACTGGTCAGTGCGCGGAACAAAGCCCGAATAGACATTTGAGACGTATAAAATATTTCCTTTCTATCACATAATATCGTACACGTGTAGGCCCTTCCCTCTGCATCCCTTCTCCGTAAAAACCTAACCCAACCTAATCTATAATATTTCACTGCGATAATTGCGTACATTGAAAAGTATGTTAAAAACCCTATTTCAGGCTTTGACCATGCTCCGCGCATTGATCAGTCAATCCTAGGATCGCCCGTGCTTCGGGCTTTGACAATAACATAAACATTAAACACGCTGAGAATACTGTCTGTTATAAATAAAACATATACGTTCTAGAATATTAAGTACTGCGACTCACAAGATATGAATAATATGAATAATAAATTTGTAACTTAACTTAATTAAATTATTTCTAATAATGTTTCAGTCTTTAGATGTTTACGCATATTGGTAATTAGTAAGCCTATACATTATATCGAAGCATTTACTCGGAAGAATCAAATAAATAAACTTTAGTTATTAAATAAGTTATTAAGTATTTAATAGATTTAATACACATATTATGTTTTTTATTATATACGTCCAAACTAAGTTTTGCTACAGTAAGATTGAATGGAATATGATCTCGCGAAGTTATAACGATAATTTATAGACACACGTGTTACATTCAGTAACACATGCGTGTCGCATTAAAACGTAACGCGTGTGCGTTTTTTTGTTTTTTTGTTTTTTTTTTTTGCGAGAATGCATTCTCATTATTCGCAAAATGAGCGCAGTATAGGACGTTCGCGTACTCTGAGAATTGACATGTGTCATTGGAAAACGTTGAGACTGCCCTAAGAGGAAGCTGTTACGTCGGGATTTCCTTAGCTTTGTGCGTCTAATGTGACTCATAAATAATGTGTGTGCTGATAAGTTATCTCACAAGTCGCTCTTGTTTTTATTTATTTTAGCACAGAATAACTAATATATAAATTTAATTTTATTAGAAAATAAATTATTAAATACTTTTTTATAAAAATGCATTAAAATGTGTGTAATTTTATTTATATGTGATGTAAACTACATTTTTTCATATTATCCTAAAGTTTTGTTTTCCTATTTGTTTTTGCAAAATACATCTGTTAGATCAAATAAATTTAATGTGTATTTTTAGTAACATATATTTTATTTTTACTATAGAGAAAATAGTATTAAAAATCTTCAGATTTTTTTCACTGTTTAATTCACACGTACATATACATTTTTATAGATTGCATCTATTGCGATAATAGGAAAATTGCGGCACAATAGGAAAATAGACATCTCGTTATCTCGGATTCTCCCCTTTTCATCGCATTAGCACGAGCTTGCGAACTAAATGACTAACACAACGTTGCAGTGAAATGCGAAATTGACGTAATATTCCGAGTAACAAGCGAGTATCTGACAACATATGTATTCTTGAGAAATAAAACTTCCCCTCTTTTTTTTTTTTTGTAGGAAGTTGCGGGTTTTAAACTCCGGGAAAACCAGCGCTCTTATGATAATTAATCGTTAAATGTATGGTAATTTATAAATTGTACAAATAGATCACAGATAAAAAAAAAACACGACTTTCCTCCTGCGAACTACACAAAATGAAAAAGTTGCGTATGTGTACACGCAAAATTATTTTATGTACACTTAAGTACTGACAGACTTATATCATCTAATATTAGTCTTCAATATAAGAGTTTATTCAATTTTTTTATATAGAAATACATAAATGTATTTCTATATATAAATCAATGCTTTTTATTGTTATTTTTATCGCTTTTTATTGTGTTCTTTATTGCATATATTAATTTAAATATGTTGTAATCGTCATAGATACCTGTACGAACTTTATAGGAAAACTGCGTTCCGGTGAAATGAATCATTCAGGAAGATTCCTCTCATTAAAACTCAACCTGGAAGTTCCACTATTGTGACAGACACAAGCGGAATGTGCTTGTGTATGTGTGTGTGAGTTCTTTCATATCTACGCATTTGATTAAACCAGTATACAGTCGGATATTTAAGATCTTATTTCTACACACACATATACATATGCTCTGTATGTATGTGTACACACATACAAGTAAAACGGTATTTTGCAAAAAAAAACAACCGGCTATAAATATCGTTCACAGATGATATTCGCGCTATGTCACATTGTTCCTAAAAAAACTCGCGCTTTACTTTTTATGTCGGCAACGCTACGTGTTGTATTTCTTTCGCATTGCACGAATAGTTTCTCGTCGTCAATACATTTTTTTTTCTTATAAATAAAACATACATATATTGTGTGTCTTGTTGTCGACGTGAACCGGAAAAGAAGAAACGATTCTGACATGAAAAAAGTTAAGTGACCAATTATGAAACGTCCTGTATATCATTTGATTATACGATTGCATCTTCCGTGAAGAATAACATATGAAATTACAAACCGTAGTAGCACCGTAAGATTCTCTATCTTCTTCGGACAAATTCGAATTACAAATTCAATACGCTCGCTGATCTCGAGACTTCGCACACAACGAGAATCAAATGCGAGACATAATGCAAACGTATCGTTCACATTTGTCGCGCGAAAACTAAATTAGAAATAGAACAACTTGGACATTCGAAGTAGAAATGTTTAAGTGGTTTGAAGAAATATTGTTTCAAAAGAGTAGTCGGTAGTTTCCTACGGCAATGTGATCGATCGATATAAATTTTCGTTTCTGACGCGTTGGTCAATCTCTCGGAAAATTTTTGAAAATATCGCGAGATACAATTTGTCATAGTGTTTAAAAACTTAAGTGATAGGTGACATACTCTACTAGCACGTTCGCGAATGACGCGGACGTTACGCGACGGGAAAATATTGTAGATCGCACGCTTACGAACGTGCATATGTATGATTCGAAAGAGCCGGACGAGGGCATATTTAACCGACGATCAACAGAGCAGCGCGAAGAGAGTCGGTAGAATGGTAGCAGTATATATGAAGAACAAACAAACACAATTCATTCTCTCTCGTGACTGTCCCCATATAAAAGTACGGGTCATATTAACTGGACGAAGCATTCTCTCTCGGTCAGTCTCCGCCAACAATATCAAACGCTACAGCGCACGAAGAATTTCGCGCTTGACCTGAGGCGCGTTACAAAAAAGAATTGAGAAAAATTCAAAATAAAACCGGAAAGAAACAAGTAGTCGAGCGAGAAAAAACTTTAGGAAAAGAAGACCAGTTACAAAGAAACGAGGAAAACAAGTGACGCGAGGCTCTTGTGAAGTTCTCAAGTCAGTGTCCCACCACATCGAGGAAACAAAAAGCAAAATATACATATATACGAAGTGAAAGGAAAGACCTATACCAAAGAATTTCGACAGTCGTTGGCACAGCGCGAAAGAACGTTGCGGTGCGATCGTCGTTGGAGTTCGGTGTCAAAACGTGGAAGATAAATAACGAAGTGAGTGAGTGTTTGAGATACACCGCGAACGAAATACTATGTCGAAAGTTATTTGTGGATAAATTGTTCCGATGTTAATAATTTTAATTGATAAGAAATTTATTTTTTTTATTTTTTATTTTAAACGCGGTGACTGCATCGTATTGTAAAAAAATCACAAGTGCAAGTGTTTACGTAAAAAAAATCACTGTTTATCGATTCACAATTTGGAATAATTATCCAAAAAATTATTTACAAGCGGAGATTGTAATCTGGTTAAAGAATATTGATCGTATAATGTAGTGAAACAAAAACAATTTACAGCCACTTCAAAGTTTGCGAAATACACTTCTGCAATTTCACGCACAAAAGACACATTAATGTATTTTGTTGTATTTTTACGGTACCAAAAATAAGTTTAAAAACTCGTTTGCCCGCGTGTTCTCTCTCTACACTTTATAGAATTTATTATATGTTACGCGCAAATATAATTATTTAAATCTAAAGAATTTAAATTATTTAAATTTAAAGAATAAAGAGAAAACAATTTTTTTGCCTTTGGTGTGACAATATTTCGAAGATTAATTTTGCGCAAGCAAACAATATATTTTTTTACAAAAAGATCATGTGGCGTTTTTCATAGGCACGAAGTTCACTTTCGCAAATTTGTTACTTCTAGTAGAAATAACTTCCATTTCCCTATCAAATTTATATTTATTAATGGCAACTATTTAGACAGCTAATATATTTAATAAATAATTCAATACATAATCACGCGGAACTTTTCGATCTTTTGTAACCGCAAGTTTTAATAATTTTTACTTGAAATTTGAATTTCAGCTCTTTGCTGACGAGACAACGAATACAGAGCTGCTTCGAACATCTGAAAATGGGCACTTTACAACAACAATCAATCTTGAAAGGTCGGCAGACGGAAGAAGATGGGAAGAAAGGTTTAGTGCACGAATTGTTCAGCCGTACAGCAGCGGTTCATTTGAATCAAACCGCAATATATTACGAAGGTAAAGTTTTTTTCTTTTCGACAGAAAAGAACGAATATCGAAAATATGATTAGGATGTACGTCCTACAATAATTATTTTCTTTATAATTTAAGAAATATTTCAGCTACTGCTTTCATAAATATCTTTCTTATAATTAAGATATAATGTCTATAATCTGACTTAACTATCAGCTCTAACTATCAGCTACACACACACACACACACACGAACACTTCCGGTTGGTGACCTCTGTTTATCAAGTCACGTCTCTCATTCACACACTTTATGAGTTCACATACTTCATTCTCTCTTTCATTCTCTTTTAATAGAACTAATGTACACAACCAGCTGACATGTTACATGATGCGAAAGTCATATCGACAAAATTCGTATTCATATGTTACCAAAATCTCTCTCGCACAGATGACGCAGACCAGACGCACGTGCTGTCTTACAAAGAGCTGGACAGCCTTACCAATCAGTTGGCACGAGTTCTACAAAAATACGAAAATAATGTAGATTCTCAATCGCTGGTGGCCGTTTGTATGAAACCGTCGCATCGTCTTCCAACCGCATTGCTTGCCACACTGAAAGCAGGCATGGCTTATTTACCTTTGGACGCGGAATTCCCGATGTCCAGGGTAAAACACATTCTCGAAGAAGCGCAGCCGTTAATAGTTTTGGTCGAGGAAGGAGGTAAACGTCATGTCTTACGTGTCTAATAAAATAATTAAATAAAAAATCATTTAAAACAAATATTTAACTATGAGAGACATAAATAACGTTCGAGTAACATTACATTTCCGCTTTCAGCGGATTTGTCAATTTACGAGGAATCATTGGTCGTGACGTACGAACAACTTTTGAACGAAGCCAAACAGGAAAAAGAAGATGCGTTAAGCGTTAAAAAAATCATCAATCAACTCGCTATTGTTCTTTACACTTCCGGAAGTACGGGCGTTCCCAAAGGTAATGCGCCGCATATTTCATGCTAATTCTATATCGATGCACTGTGTCGTAAAAAAACGACTATTTTATGCGAATGTTATTGCGTGATTTGTTCTCTTGTGTGCAAAATATATTCAAGCGTAGAAATTAATAATTAACTAATTCTGCTTAATTTGTTTCTTTTTTTCTGCTTCTCATTAGCGATAATTTTTCTAGTTATCATAAGTTTTCTACGTACGTAATTCGTGTATGATTTTATCTATGTTACCGTACGTTTTACTATTTTTATACTTGTAATTATCATAATTGCTGCAGGCATTACGCGACCTCGCATTGTAACTACGCTACACGTCAGACGTAGCGTATAAATAAACACCCGTTTCATTGTTTTGCTGTAAAAGTTGCAATTATACTTTCAATCGCGAGCAATTCAGAAATATGTAGCATTTCCGCCAATATTTTAAACAGAAAAAAAATTTATATTTCTATGTGTGATGTATATATCTTTTAAAAAGGTGTGCTTATACCGCATGCTACTTTACTGAATCGCTTGCAATGGCAATGGAGAGAACTTCCGTACGCCGATGACGAGAAGAGGTGCGTCTTCAAAACCTCCCTCACATTCGTGGACAGTGTTCCGGAAGTGTGGGGACCGCTTTTGCAAGGCCGTACCTTAGTGGTCGTGCCAAAGAGCGTGACGAAAGATGCGGAGAGATTCGTACTGTTGTTGGAAAAACATCAGGTGCGTTTAAACGAACTTTTATCTAATGTTTTATCGATTTAATTAGCGCGCGCGCATACGCGTAAAAAGTTAAATGAGTCTCACATTTTGATGCAAATCTGAATAATAAATAAAATTTTCTAAGAAATTATGTGTGGATATATTTGAAAAAATATTGTCTCTATTGTGTTTCAGATACAACGCTTAGTACTTGTGCCATCGTTGCTGCATTCATTGCTCATGTATCTAGATCTGCAAGTAAGTTTACACGTATATGTACTGTGAGTAGATATATACATAGTATAACGACATAAATACGTCACGGCAATTTTCTTAAATTCCTGAGGTCCATTTCGAGATAAGTTCTAAAAAAAATATTGCAGCCTCGATATTTTTGATGTGAGGATTTTTGTCTCAAAGTGATCGCAGGAATTCGCGTTAATACAGTAACGAGACACTCTGTATACGTATTCCATTTATTTTTCTCCTCGTTTGTAGAACAGATAAACTTAGCATTATGCTGTTAGATTACAGTTGTATGTATTTCTTAGAAAATCTATTTTGTCACAATTTTATGCAAAAGATTAAGAATCTTGTTCTTTTTTATGTTTATATCCATTAAAGTAAGTAGGTTTCTCTAACGCAACGTACAATCATGGCTCACTGCATATGAAATATACAATATGCAGTATATAATCTACAGAGAGAGAGAGCAGAAACGCACTCGCTTCTTTTCTCAATGCTCGCGGACAATTTGCGTATCTTAGCTTGCATTTTTAATGAGATGTCAGTTCGAAAAGATTTAATATTTATCCGCGCTATTAATCACGCAATTAAAACCATGTATGTGTTCGAAGTGAATGTTACAATCTGCATATCTACATATCTCTCAGATACAAAGTTCTCCATAATATATTCAGTTGGTCTTCTAAATCACAACTTGCGTAAATCGGTTCGTTTACGATTTATTACATATATCGAATTACAAAATAATTACCGATGCGTATAATCTGTTAGAATAATTAATTAATTGCTAATTAAGAGAATAATGACGACGATAGAGATCTGTAAGCCGATGTTTCGAAGAATTAAAATTTCCCCGCATTTACGGCATCAAGTGAAAAGAGAAAAATTGATGCTCGTGTTAACGTTACTTTTCACTTGGTGCAGTAAATACGGAGAACTTCGGATCCTCCGAAACAATTTACGGATCTTTATCATGTCAATATCTGAGATTTCTCAAGTAGCTTGATAATTTATTAGAAAAAGATAATTTATTAGAAAAATATTTGTTTTTTACCATACATTGCTCGTCGCGTGAGTCCATATTAAAATATAAACATATCAATTACCGCAATCCCAGGTAATTTTATTTAGTGCAAATAGAATTACTAATTACCATAAAATGCCACTTGTTACACTTGCATTTTAATACACGGTCCGTTGCGCACAGCATAACAGCAACGCCCTAAGCCGCTTAAAATTCTGGATTTGTTCCGGCGAAACCTTGCCGGTCGCGTTGGCCGATCAATTTTTTGCTCGGTTCAGCAACGAGGACAAGATATTGGCCAATTTCTACGGCAGCACGGAAGTTATGGGTGACGTCACGTACCACCTTCTAAGTAACCGAGCGCAATTGCAAGAATTAGAAAAAGTACCAATCGGTAAGAAACAAGCGTGTGAAAAACGTGATCGATGAAATCAGCAAACGTAGAAGCCGCGAATTAATTGTAGTCTGTCAACAATTAAATCGTTCGATCTGATTTTTGTACAGGAAAGCCAATTGACAACTGCATAATTTATCTCGTGAACACGGACATGCGATTAGTGCCTCAGGGAGAAGTCGGAGAATTGATCGTAGCGGGAAGAAACCTTGCCGCGGGTTATATACGGGGACGAGACTCACATAAATTTTTGGCCAATCCACACGCCATCGATCCAGGTGAGAGAAGAAAATATCGCGCGACACACACCGTGTCCTTCGATCCAGGATTTACCGTGACGAATGTTACAACACGCGTGTTTGATTTGTTCGTTTAGATTATTCGAGGATATTTCGTACCGGTGACTACGCTAAAATAGTCAAGGGCTCTGTAATTTACGAAGGACGAGTGGATTCGCAGATTAAAATCAGAGGTCACCGTGTCGATCTCACGGAAGTCGAGAAGATAATCGCCCGTATACCTGACGTCGAAAAAGTTGTCGTTCTTTGTCACAAACCCGGCGAACTGTCGCAGGTAAGAAAGTATTAAAAACCCCGACACGTTGACAAAATAAGATTAAATATTTCTGCATTTCTAGACGCTGGTAGCTTTCGTCACCACCACCACGAGCGATAAATCCAGATCGGAGATCGAGGCTTTTCTTCAGAAAACGGTACCGCCGTACATGTTATCGCAAATCGTTATCGTTGATCACATACCTCTTCTAACTAACGGAAAAACGGATCGGCAGACACTGCTACAGCAATACGAGTTATCGTGTACTAATGACAGTAGGTTGAATAGTTAAATTAAAAAAATAAAATTAATACATACGCAAGACACGCTTGATGAACACGGTCATGACTTGAATATTGTGATCAAGAACTGATTTTATGGGAGTTTTTGTTCCTCTCTTTTTATATATATAATATATTCCTTTCTAATTCCACTATAGTATCTAACAAGATTTTTTAAAACTTCCATTTCACAGGAAGCAACGTTACCACAAATTGCGATTACAGCGGCGTGTCGAGTCAGGATCTTGCGAAGGCGCGCGTCCTCTTTCCGACGATCGCGTCTGTAATCGGACGTAATAGCCGCGCTCCGGTTACGCTGCATGCGAATTTCTACGAACTCGGAGGAAATTCCTTGAATTCAGTATACACCGTAACCAAATTGAGAGATCAGAATTATCAGATCGGGATCACGGATTTTATTACGGCCAAAGATTTGGCCGAGGTGCTGGACCGCATGAAGCTGATATCTACCGACGAGGAGCCTCTCAAAGAGACACTCGACGATAAATCGTACATCTTTGAATTATTGAGCGATTGCTACAAGGAAGACGCGATTCAGTAAGTTTCGTGAAAAATTCGAGATTTTTGTCTCATATTAATATCCACGCACGCGTTGCTGTCGCGATTGAGACCCGCAAGGTGTTTACAAGATTTGTTTAAATTTGCAGGATAATCACAGAGAGCTTTTATTCGAAAGCCGATTTGGAGCAGTGGTTGATGCCGGACATAACGAGAGCCGATTATCGAGAACTGATGGAGGTCATGTGGAATCCTCTCGTGGAGGCCGGTCTGAGTTTTGTGATGAAGTCGGCGAAAACCGGCAAAACAATCGGAGTTTCTCTCAACTTCGATCTCTGGGACGAGCCCGAACTGATACTGAACTCTAAGTTAACGATCGTTTTCGACTTTCTCGAGTATCTAGAGGGACCGATCAGGGATTACAAATTGCCGAAGGGCAAGGGAAAGATTATTCACAATTCCATGATGGCGACGAGCACGGACTTAAGTCCTGCGGAAAATGTACTCGCGATGAGACAGATGGAAGAGTACTGCCTGCAATTCACCAAGCAAAAGAAATACGTCGGTATCTTCACCACGAACACCAGTCCTCTCACACAGGTGATAAATTGAAATCTCACAATATAAACTCGATAAAACGCGCAAACAAATATGGAACTAAAAAGAAATAATATCTTTACAGCAACTCGGTACGGACGTGTACGGCTACGAAACCATGCTGGTGTATCAAGTGAACAAATACGAGACACCTAGCAAGAGCAAACCTTTCGGCAAGGCACCCGATGATCAAGTGGCAATTTGCTCATTGAAGATGATAGACTAAAACGATTTCACATATTCAATAGTAACCGAGAAGCATCAATTCGCGTTCATTTATCTTCATGATAGCAGAGCTACATCTCATATATTTATAAAGAGTTTGTGCTCATCGCCATCATGGAATGATAAATAATCTTTCCAGTTTTTCAAACATATCTTTCTCTTTTTTCTCTATTTTTATTTTCTTCAAATATCATCGATACAAACAGTAAATCGCATGATATCAACGTGATATTAATCTGAATGATACAATTAATGTTGTTCAAATAGTTGTTCAATAAGTGTTGTTGCTATCTCATATTTACGATAAGCAAGAAAAGTTTTGTGTTACTTATTTAATTTATGAATCTTTAGCTTATGAATCTTAGCTTATTTATTGATATTTGCGTGTACAAATACGATAATTTTTAAAAATTTACCTGAATAACAATTTTATCCAAATATTTGCACAACAGCCAGCATTGAAATATATTAATATATTAATATATAAATTATCAATCTTTGTTAAGGCTGCTGTGTTTAAAAAGAAAATATTGTATAATTAACTGAATATGTACGATAACTAAGCCGTTAATTATTATTAAAACAATGTAATTGGATTGTTTTATTTGAATGTTAAACTCCAAAACTGTAAACTTGTACATATAATGACATGTAAATTTGTAAATATACACACGCATGTAAGCGATAACTGTGAAAATACTCTGTAATATATAATTTGCAAGATGATAATTGTAAAAAAGTAATAATTAAAAATACCAAGTAATTATTATGATATTCAATATAGTACACATAGAAAAATAAATAAATCAGTGAAAATAGCATCAATAAAAAACACAAGTATAAAAATAAAAATATGTATATATAAGAATATATATTACCACCATCAGATTCTCATAAAAGCAACAAATAAAGATAATCATTCTACGATATATGATTGTCTTCATTTGCGCAATCGGAAATCAGTGCGATTATTATAACGGACGCTATGCATGCAAAATACAAATTGTTCCTTTTAGCAGTATTAAATACAGACTTAAATATATTTTTGTATAAATTGCACAAATAAAGTTTGAAAATTTTTCAAAATTCAGTATTAACAATAATAAAATCTTTTTAATCAAGTAAATACCATAAGTTAAGATTTATTGCAAATATAATTTACTTCTGGATAAAATTATTACTTTGCCTTGTAATATATAGCACAAACGAAAAAACTTTTTGCTAAAAGAAACAAGAAATGAAAATTGATTTTGTAACTCATATTTATGCGGTCCCTTCGACGTCCATCGACGTATCTTCTTCTCCAACCCTCGGTCGGTTCCTCTCAATAGTGATCAAACAGATTTTGCGTCGTCCCACGCAGCACTTTTTATCACTCGTAGCACCTTTTGTCACTCGCGACGCGGAAGACGCGAGATATACACAATACACACACGCGAAATTGAAATACAGTCAAAGTCTATACTTTTTTGAAGTTCACACTTTAATCTTTACCGCTTTTTTTCACAACTTGAATAAGTAAAATCGGAAAATAAATTTTGCAAATATATGACATTAAATACTGCGTATTTCTCTAAACTATGACTTGGCAAACTCGAATAACACTAAAACAAAAACAATAAAGAATATTTTTATATCGGAACGAGTTTCGATTTATTTTGATGTGTGATCCATTGTGTGCGTAATATTGTTACGCAAGGTTGGTGTGGCTTCGCAGTGTATCACTGATGTTCTTGCAGTTCAGGTTTGCAAGAATTATTTTGCCTTATGTTTAAGCGAAGTATGATATTATATTATTGCGAATCGTATAATAAAAATGTGATTTTTTTATCTAATTTGCGTACAACTTCAAAATATCGCGATTTTAAATTAAAAACACTAACTTTATTATTGCAAATATGCATAGATGAAAAAAAAAACTCAGAATCAACACTCAAACAGTCGATAAAAATGTATCTCGTATAAAATGTATCTTTAACGTTATTTCTCTCTCGCAATTTTGTAAAACCAAGAAATGAATCTACTATTTTTCGCGGAATAATCATGATTTAACTCTAAGACTTTGTAATTTGTTTGCGCAATTTAATTGCGCATTGATTTTGACAAAGCGGACAGCACTTCCGCTTTGGTGGAAATTGAAACATCGAGAACAAATTTAGAAAAATACCAAACATATTATGTAAAAACCAAAATGATCACATTACAATGATTATATGTGCAACAGGTGTTATTTAAAAAGCGGCAAAATGTAAGGTTTCCATTTTTTCTTACGATTTTTATATAGATTTGAGCATAACTGTAATTATAACTTATATTGGTTACTAATTTATAATATTTTATAATATGAATTTAAAATGTATCATAATTACATATATATCACAACGAAATATGTTCAAATTATATGCTCGATATTTCAAAATTCATGAAAACAAAATATCTATACGCGGTTCGCACTGATTTCAACAACCACCACCATAACCCTAAAGTTGTACTCACGAACAACTGGCTACTTTTCGCTACACACTACTCTGTAACAAAAAAGAAAATTTTTTTATTATTTGATTGAAAATAAGGTTTTGACGTTTACTTAAATATCAAAATACGTTTGGCTTTAATAAATAAGAAATTCAAAATTTTCTATAAAAAATGTATTTGATATATTTTATATTTGTATTTGATATAAGTTATTATGCATAAAAACGAGTATAAGAACAACATACCTTCGTGCCAGCATCCTCTGTATCCGAACTGGCTCCTCCGGTGCCGCAAACTCCTCTGCGTGAACGATCTTTTTTCACCTAAAAAAACAATAAAACACAGGAAAAAATTAATAGAGTTAAGCTGTATGAAAAATTATTCAACTTCTCAATAGAAAATTCAATAAATTCAAGTTTTAAAACAAAAATGTTGTGTTGTATTTTGTTGTAAATTATTGCGAATATGACACTAACCCTTGGACTGTCTTCAAATAGCCCGAACCGATTAGCTCCGGTACCGCAAACTCCTTTCCTCTGCGTGAACTATTATTTCGCATCTGAAACAACGAAAAGCAAAAGAAAATTAATAAAGTTAACAATAAAAAAAATTGGTAAATCTCAAAATTAAATTATAATTCAATAAGTTCAAATTTTAAAACAGAAATGTGTTATATTTTGTTGTAAACTTGCACATATGACACTACCTTTTGAACTTCTTTTCAGATGCGATATGATTCACTGCAATGCTCGCCGATTATTATTCGCAATACGAATTATGTGTCAGCGCGTACATCCGTCACTTTCCGACACAAACGAACTATTGATATTCGCGAGCGAGACGATAATAAACGCGAGGAACAACGAGACAATTTCTCCGTGTCGCGCGCCGACCATTTTGTGTCTCGCGAACGCGCGAGAAACTACCGCGAAACACTTTAACCATAAAACTCGCCTGTATCGTTACCGGCAAGTGCGCGATACTACTTGTGATTACTTTGAACGCCCGACACTTCGTAGCACATACACAGTATCGATATTTGCGTACAGAGACAACAATAATCGCTAGATAATACCTGACAGTTTGAAGAGAAGTTCCGCTTCGCGTCGCGTATCCATTACGTCTGCCCGCCCGGAATGAGTGTATCGAAGCGCGCGATATTGCGATTCTCGAAATATCGAATCGACGCGCGTGACGACCAATGATTGGTCAATTTCACGAGATCTGCGTCTTGCGCTTAATGTAGACCGGGCTTTACGATTCATTATCCATAGAAAGAAGAGCGTAGAGAAAGTGCACGTACGTGTGCTACTTGCTGATATCAATGAAAAAGATAAATGACAGATGTAACCTCGTTTTCCATTCGCGATAAATAACCAAAAATAAAATTGTATTAATTACTAATTTTTGTTAATATAAATGTATGTACATATTTTTCCAAAATGTATTTGATATAAGACAATATAATGAATATTTGATGAAAATTTGCATATCAACAAGAAGAGAATGCTAAGAGAATACTTGAAGATATTGTTTTTAACAGTGTTAAATTGTTCTTACTTGTCAAAGTCTACTACAAACAAATCAAAATGGCACCACTGACAGATTTACTCTCTTGTAGTATAATAGGTATAAAATATGCAATATTATTTTTTATATTAATATACACCACATATACATCAATATACATATTTTCACACAAATGTGATAAGTATTTTACATTGTGTTTAATATAGAATAAAAATTGTAGAGAAAGACTGTAATGGAGATGTTCTGTGGACATGGTCATATCCATCAGTAACAGACTCTCAAAAAGCTGTAGTCACAAGAAAATGCAATTTGAAACTAGAACATAATTCTCCTCATGTGTTTGTGTGTGCAAGACATGGCCATGATTGGTTTTATATACATTGCAGTGAGGTGTTTGACTCTGATAAGTTACCAAAAGTAAGTATCTATATAATTCACTCTTTGTTGAAAACTATTCTCATTGTACTAAGACTATCTTGATATATCTTGTTTTTTTTTTTATGGTTTTCTTGTAACTTTTTAAAGGTAAAACAATTTGCATTGGTTCTTTTTGCAAAAGATTTCAATCCACAAAAGTATGAAGTGCTCTCAAGAGTTCTCAGCAAAATGTATTGCAAAACAGGCAAACCAACAGAGATCTTGCAGTTGTATCTTTCTGTGTTTACAAAAGGATCGTGTTCTACACAAGAGAATGGAACATTTGTTTCCGATGATTTTAATACCCATCGTTTTGCAGCCAGTACCAATGTCAGAGAGTTGATTAAAACATTTGAATTGGAAACAATTTTGATATACACTTCTCTTTTATTGAAAAAGCGAATCATTGTATATCATCACAGCTTGGAGCAACTTCTTAAGTGGATAAGAACCTTCCCTGCATTGATGAAACACAGAAAAGTCACTGACAATCTCTTTCCCTGGGTTGATTTAGTAAATGACGAAGTAACTGAATTAAAGGTATGTATTTGATACAAGAGATAATATAAATTTTAAAATAGATTGCATAATATTAAGTTATCCTTATATATTGTAGTTGTTTTGAATGGGATATAATTGTTATTGTAGAGATACTCACACTACGTAGCAGGCTGCAGTAATAGCTCAATATCTTTGAGAACCGATATGTATGATTTGCTTGTAAACATTCCCGCTCGAGAAATTACTATAGCACCGCATGCAAAAGGTAATATCAAAGAACTTGGGTCATTTCTGTTTGTTCAAACTATAAATCAAATATGTATTCTAATAAAATTTGATCTGTCATCATTCTAGAAAGTCTTACAATGACGAAAACTCATAAGGAGATAGCTTTATTTATGGTTCAGTTGTGTGAAAATCAAAATTACACGGAAGCGCAGATTATCTCTGAGATAAATGACAAAACTCAAGATCTTTTGAATCAGTTGACTTCGTTAGCTACGATCCAAGTTCCGGATGGCAAAAAAATGATCTCAGTCGAGATATTTAGAGAGAAGAATCTAGCACCGGCTGTAGAAAGTTTTCTTATTAATTTGGCCATCGCTGAGAATCTCTTTATGTTGTGATATGTGCTTTTGTCAAAATCAAAATCTCTTTACGAATAATTTAAGATAGTGAAAAATAAGAATATAAAAAGTGTAAGATGTGCATTATTGATGAATCTTCTTATAAATTTTTTTGGTCTTTATTAAGATAATCAAGTTCTTATTCTTATTGGACACTGTCTTAGATTTTGCTATTGTATTGTTACGCGTTTTTAAAAAATATTTATACAAATATAATATAAAAGATTATAAAATATAATAAGAGTGTAAACTTATCCCCCCCCCCCCACGTTTAATTAAGCGAAAAATGTAGATTCAATTTGCGTTCGAGTTCTGCGCGCGTCGCGCGTGCCTCGCCAATCAAAGCGTGCGATATTTCGATACTCGAAATATCGAATCGACCGTATTCTCAGGCTTCTGATTGGAGATTACTCGCCTATAAAATAACAAGCTACAATTTACGTCACTCAAATATGAGGTTTAATGTATTTGGGCTTAAGGCGAATCTACGTAACAAAAAGTGATTGGCCAAAGTGCAGCTTTTTCCCGCGCAAGGGATTATTAAATGTTGCTCAATCACTCCGAACAAGAGCGATTACATAACAGCTAATGTAATCGAAAAATCTTGCGCTCGGCTACGTAATTTCTGATCCGAAAACTGTTCGCGTTCGATTTTGCGATTTGTTACGAACATAATTGCGAAACGGTGTATTGACCAGCTCGACAACCGGAAGCCATCTTTTCTCGGTGTGACCGCTTTTCTCATCCGGTACACGCGGTCGAAGTACATCTTTCTTCGGAGTTCACTTACGGCATTACGTTCGGATTGCACGGTGCATTGTATGAGCCATTTTCCACGCGGAAATCGTTCGTCTTGATTGGGAGCGATCGAACAAGATCGGTGCTTACGTTTTTACTCTCGCGTTGAAACCGAAACCGGTGTTTATGCTAACTCGAGTAGAATTTACGTGAAGAAAACATGGCGCGATACGGTCAGCGACCAGAAAACGCTCTAAAACGAGCGAATGGTATGTAATCGTTCTTTCTTTTATGTGAGATTTCGCGACAAAGGCCGACGGCCGTGCTTCACTCCGTTTGGCAAGAAAAATGCGAGAACGTCCGCGCGACTAACGTGCAACGAATTTTTCTGCTCCATTAAAGCGTAATCTCGGAGCGTTGCGAACAGTTGTCCGCACAGTGGTGTAAAGTCGTCGTCACGCCTTTCTCTTTCGATGGAATCTCGAGCTATTGATGTCTTGTGTCCACGATGCTCGTGATCGTTTCGAGTTTCTCAAATAATATAGTTCTCGCGAAATTGGTTGATTGAATCGAAAATTGAGAACTGAAACTTGCGATCGCGGACGCGAGACTTTGCCACGTGGTCTCGCGTAGACGCTGCATTGTTAAAACGAAATTTTATAGTCATTAATGTTTATTATCGCGCGTCGGGAGCTACAATATTTATTTTCAGAACATTCACGAGCATTTGTTGAAGTAGTCTCACCTTTTTGCCTTCTCCCTCTATTCTTAAGTTGCTCTATTGATAGTTAATGCTCTGTAAATTTATTTGTTTTTTTTTTTACAATTTAGTTTTGTTTCCGCAGTTAAATTATCTCATCTCAAATATTGATACATATATTATTCATTGCGTTTTTGCGTAACACGAAAAAATCTGGCAGAAAAAAAGCTTCGATGTGCTCTTTGAAGCAAGTTATCGAGCGTTAAAGTTAACGAATGTTTCAGGTTAGGAAATTATTATTGACTTGGTTGTAGCATCATGAGCGTGCGCTGTGATCACGTGCCGCGTGTATTTTAAGCAATGCTCCACACTTGAAACAATCATATATAAAAACTAGAATTATATAAATTTTTGTAAATTTAAAAAAAAAGAAAAACTACTGCACAATAGTTTTAATGTAGAAACTTTGATTTGCATGAGAAGTTGAAAATCCACGTAGAACCGTACATTTATAGATTCGGTTTTATTTTCATTTTTGTTAAAAAAAGAATTTTATCTTTCTAATATTTGGAATGTTATGTACTCCAATGCATGTTTATATGACTACAATCTCACATCACTGCATTCTGTTGGAATAACAAGTTTTACTAACTTTCAAAGTTCATATGTTTAATAACTCACTTTATGAGACAAAGCAATGCTTTATCTTATTAAATTCTTTTGTTATGTGCAAAAAACACATTGAATAAGCATAAATTTATCATTATTTGAGATAGCTAAACTGCATACTCATTAATTATTGTAATATACAAATTCTTAATAACACTTGAAATGATGTTACTATTTTTTTTTTTCTGAAAACAGAGTTTATCGAAGTGGGAAAACCAGCTCGAGCATTAGATACATTACAAGAAGTCTTCCGTAATAAAAAATGGACATACAATTGGTCAGAGTCTGTGCTGGAGCCCATAATGTTCAAGTATTTGGACCTTTGTGTGGAATTGAAGAAATCACACATAGCGAAAGAAGGCTTGTTCCAATACAGAAATATGTTTCAATCTGTCAATGTTGGCAGTTTGGAAAATGTGATACGCGGATATTTGAGAATGGCTGAGGAGAAGACAAACGCAGCTCGTAAACAGAGTCAACAAGCTGTGATTGACATTGACGATCTTGACAACCTTGCCACACCCGAGAGCATTCTGCTCTCAGCAGTCAGCGGGGAGGATGCACAAGACAGAAGCGATCGTACCATTTTAACACCCTGGGTGAAATTCTTGTGGGAATCGTACTGCCAATGCTTGGAGTTACTTAGAACTAACGCCCACGTAGAAACTCTTTATCACGATATCGCGCGTATGGCCTTCCAGTTTTGTCTCGAGTATAATCGTAAGACTGAATTTCGTAAATTGTGCGAGAAATTACGAAAACATCTCGAAGAGATATGTAAACTGCCACCGCTTGTATCAAACGTTTCTATGAATAAGGCAGAGACGCAACAGTTAAATTTAGAGACTAGATTAAATCAGTTGGACTCCGCGATACAAATGGAACTGTGGCAAGAAGCTTTCAAATCTTCGGAGGACGTACACGGTATGATGAATCTGTCCAAAAAGCCTCCCGTACCAAAAACAATGGCTAACTACTACCAAAAGTTGGCTATGGTCTTTTGGAAAGCTGGCAATTATCTGTTTCACGCGGCCGCGTTATTCAAACTTTTGCAACTCTCGCGTGAAATGAAAAAGAACATGTCCTCGGAGGAACAACAGCGAATGGCCAATCGTGTATTATTGGCGACATTGTCGATACCATTGCCGTCCGCACATCCTGAATTTGATCGTTTTATAGAAACCGACAAGAGCCCATTGGAAAAAGCTCAGAAGCTCGCGACTCTCCTGGGTCTCTCGCAACCGCCGACACGTTTGTCTCTGTTAAAAGATATCGTTCGTTTAAACGTCGTCAATCTCGCATCGCCGCAGTTACAAGAATTGTACTCGTGGTTAGAGGTAGAGTTTCATCCGTTAGAGCTCTGCAGCAGAGTCGATTCTGTTATTCAGACGTTGCAGGCGGACGAGAACAGCCCGTTGGCCCAATATATTCCCGCATTACAGGACGTGACACTAGTACGTCTGGTTCATCAGATTTCTCAAGTTTATCAAACCATACAATTCAGCAGACTTCTGGAACTCGCCAAATTCACGACAGATTTTCATCTGGAGCGTCTTTTAGTTGACTGCGTGCGTTACAACGACATGCAGATCAGAATAGATCATGGCAAGCTGTGTGTTCACTTCGGTGTAGATCTCTCGGAAGCACAACGAGAAGATCATCCGGACGGTCCGGTGTTACAGGCGATGCCGTCCGAGCAAATACGCTGCCAACTTGTGAATATGGCAACTGTGTTGCACCGTTCCATCGGTGTAATAAATCCCAATAAAAAGAAACTCGAGCGCGAGAAGCTACGCAGCGCAATGGTCGCTCACTATCACGAGACCAAGTTAAAAGAGCATCAAAGAATATTGGGCCGACATAAGATCATCGAAGAGAGAAAAGAATACATCGAACATATTAATACGGTCCGCGAGGAGGAGGAAATGCGTCGACAGGAGGAACTCCAGCGTCAGCACGTGCTGGCCGAGCAGAAACGGTTGGAGCAAGAACGCGAGGAACGCGAGCGGAAACGTCAACAGAGCGAGATTCAGCAAATCAAGGATCGTCATCTTAAGGAGAAGATGCAGCAGATCTCGCAGACCAGTCACGGACAGAAGGTGCTCAAGAAACTGGACGAAGACGAGATCAAAAAGCTTGATGCGGAGCAAATCGCGGCGCGGGAAGCCGAAGAGTTGCAAAAAGAACGTAGGGAGATGCAGCAGAAGCTCAAATCCCAAGAAAAGAAAGTCGACTATCTCGAACGTGCTAAGCGAATCGAGGAAATTCCGTTACTGGAAGAGGCAATGCAGAAGAAGATGCAGCAGGCGAAACTGCTGTGGCGACAGCAGGAAGACGAGCGAATTGCTGCAGCTATCGAAGAAAGACAAGAAGCTGTTGCGACGCAAGAACGTTTGGCGCGTATGAAAGAAGATAAGGACGCCTTCCTAACCAAAATCCTAGCTGAGCGCAGGAACGTGTATCTAGAAAAGTTGAAAGACTTCAACAAGCTGTTGAACGAAGAACGCGCCAAACGACTGCTGAAACGAAAAATGGAACGCAAGGCTGAGAGGAAAGCGAAATGGGAAAAAGAACGCGCAGAAGCAGCTGAACGAAAACGTCTCGAAGAATTGCGTATCAAACAAGAAGAAGAGAAGAAACGTCTTGAGGAGGAAAGAGCTAAAAGGGAAGAGGAGGAGAAAATCAGACGAGCCGAGGAAGAGACGAGAGAGGCCGAACGTTTGGCTAAACTCAAAAAGCAAGCCGAAATTATGAGAGCAAAAGACGCCGAAGTCGAGCGCAAATTGGAAGAGGAACGACAGAGAGATAAAGAAATATCATCAACCTGGCGCCGTTTAGACAGAGATCACGATCGTGATCGTGAACGAGATCGTGAACGGGATCGGGATCGGGATGGTCCGAAACGTAAGTGCTACATTTTTTTTCACATCACTAAAATAAACTCAGGTACTCGCAGTAAATATATATTTAAATTTTCTCTTTTACATATTTCGGAGCAATATTTTTATAATGATATTAATAAAATTTAATTCGTTTTTTATTAGCGATGGAATCATGGCGGCGTACAACAGACAAGGAGTCGGACGGACTCAAAAGTGAGACAACAGATCGCTGGAGAAAACGCGATGACAAAATTGAGGATTCTTCGTGGAAAAGAAGAGAACCGGAACGACGTGACGCAGACAAATGGAGAAGAAACGACGATCCGGACAGATCGAAGAAAGACGCGGATAAATGGAGAAAAGATGATAATTA
Source organism: Pseudomyrmex sp. PSW-54 (assembly GCA_014825495.1). Taxonomy (NCBI): domain Eukaryota; kingdom Metazoa; phylum Arthropoda; class Insecta; order Hymenoptera; family Formicidae; genus Pseudomyrmex; species Pseudomyrmex sp. PSW-54. The sequence continues at coordinate 472 of QVNX01005809.1, read as the reverse complement.
TGATAAAGACGATTTAAGGGATCGTGATAAACTGGATGGTCGCGGTTTCGATAAGAAAGATGACCGCGATCGTGAACGTGATCGCGGAATGGATGGGCGTGGAGTAAGTATACATTTTTCATACACTATATATTATGTTTTATAATAGTCTATTATAATGTAGTAGTAGTGACATTTAGAAATACGTAACTTATTTTATCATTTAATCGGTAATTATTAATGAAAAAAATCCATACAAAGTTGACGGATTGTCACCTTATTTACGCGATTCTTTACCCACACTTGGGTAATTAAAGAATAAGAATTATAATAGAAATTACAATTATTACAGATACGAGAGATTCCACGCGACACAATACGCGACGATCGCGATCGAGATCGCGGTCGACTTTCCGATCGTCGTGGTGGTGGCGGCGGCGGCGGCGGCGGCGGCGGCGGCGGCGTCGTCGGCGGCGGCGGCGGCGGCGGTGGC